>JAGKPX010000094.1:0-61206 GCA_022609215.1 Alternaria triticina | reverse complement strand
CAAGTCACGTGACTGCTTACGGCCATCGGGTCAGCGTTTTGGGTGCGCCGATGCCTGTGGAACTTCAGTCCCCAAGTTCCTTCTTCGAATCGTAACATTTTCTAAGTCTAAGAAAACTTTAAAAAAGAGTTATAAACCTAATAGCTATAAAACTTTTTTTTATAAACTAAATACTTAGAAAGTGTAGTAGTATACTTTATCTTACTTTAATAGTAGTAAGCTAAGATATTAAGCTTAGAGACTATATTATAGTTTTTCTAGTTTTAAAGTAGAAGTTTTTTCTAATTATTAAAAAGAAGAGTACTTATAAAGTTTATATAGTACTACTTTTCTAAGTAGTTACTTAGTTTACTCTAAAGCGTATTAAAGTAGGCTAAAAGAGAGTTAGAATTCTAATCTAGCCTCTATTTAGCTTACTTAAGTCTATTATAAACTATAAAGCACTATAATAACTCTAAACTAAGTATATTAAGTATAACTATTTTAAGTTTTTTCTAAGTAAGCGTCTAAAACGCTTTAAGCCTTATATAGTTCTAAAAGTAGATATTCTAAGTAAAGTAAGTAGTTTTATTAAAAAATCTTATAGTAAAGTCTACTTTTTAGGTACCTATTAGATAGGTAAAAAGCGCCTCTTTAAAAATAGCTTTATAATTACGCACTTAGTAGTTATACTATAAGTAATTACGTATAGTAAATATCTCTAGGTTCTTAGAGTATAAAGCTTCTAAATTTAACTAGAACTTACTTCTTATAGTTAAAGTATAGTAGGTAATATCTACTTTAAGAGCTAAGTAGTTACTTATAAGTACTTTATACTTTAATTCTCTAAAATAAGCTATATCTTAATAAGTATACTCTAATTATTTTTACTTATATAACTTTTTAAGTTTATAAGTTAAAGTAGCTTATTTATTTTTACTTTTAGTAGTAGTAGCTTATAAAAGCTTAGTTAGCTCTAAAATAGACTCTAATAGCGCGTTACTATTTTTAATAGTTAAGGCTAAGTTAGTAATACTTAAAAAGGCTTTTAATAAGTTTATAAGTTTTTTAGTAGATAGTGTTACTACCTCTAAAGATATAGAAGCTAATTCTTTCTAGTTATTATTTATTACGCGTAAGAATAGTATAGCTTACTTACTACTACGTTATATTACGCTAAAGAGATCTACTTTAGAGCTTATTATATCTAAATAGCGTAGATAAAAGTATTATAAAGTAAAGTAATTTAAATATTAAATAATAGAGTTAGTTAAATACTAGATATATAATATTAGACTATAATTAGATATATTATTCTAAAAAGACTAGGGATAAATTGCTACTAAGCTATAATAGCGATTCTAAGGTATTTATACCTAAAGCTTAGTTAGCCTAGGCTCTTATAGGCTAGAACCTAATAGTAGCTCTAAAAGAACTTTATCTACTATAGCTATTTATAAAGTATATAGTAATACTATTTACTATAGATATAGCTAACTATATAAGTAATACTTTTTAAGCTAGAAACTTTCTAAAGAAAAAGAAGAATATAGTAGAAAGTTTCTTTTATTAACTTAAATAGCCTAGCTATATACTAATAAATCTTAAGAAGTTATACTTTATAAGTAATACTTATAGCTACTTACTTTAAAAAGTTTACACTAATAACTACTTTTATAGTTATAGTCTTTAGGTTAACTAAAAGTCTAAAAAATAAAAAGAAATAAATATAGTAGTAGCTATTAAGTAATAGAATCTATATTTAGGCAAATATGTGTCTTATGTGTGTCTTATGTAGGCCGAACGCGAAGGAACGACTAGCTAGAGGTCTGGATGTCTGGATCGATAAAAAATCAGGACTAGACAAACCGGCGGAGGGTTATGAAGACTTATCGGGGTTCAGGGGGTTGATGCTGGACATCGCCAAGAGCATGGAAGTTGTGGCGCACATAAGCAATTTTTGTTTTGTTGTTGCCAGTATCGCCTTGGGGTTTGGCATCGACGTCGACCGCAGTACTGTACGCATGTGTATACTGTGTAGCTGCATGGCTATCATGGTCTACGCAATGGTCGAAGCATCCGTGTTGCGTCGTCTCAATCTCCCGGAAGAGATACGCATTGAAGGAAGTAGGATCGAGCGCTCCATGCTTTTGCCAGCGCTTCGGCTAGACGAGCATCCAACCCATCCACAGGATGATACTTCTTCCACCACGATCTCCAAATCACAAGCCGAGACGAAAGGGAAGACGGAAGCGCAATGGATACCTGTAGAAGCGGAATTCGGCACGGCTTGGGGTGTACGTCCTAGAGGATCGCAATGATTCAGAACCGGGCGTTACGTCAAGGAAAGTGCTGAAGTTTCTCTGATGCCCGTGTAGCTGATCATGGGTCAGAACGATAACGGAGAAATCGCGTAGTAGATCTACGCTATCTTACTCATCGGCAGCTCTTCATGATCTGTTATCGAGTTTGTCCGCTGTCGAGGCCATACACGACGATTGTCGTACCAAATTTCCGGAAGGGTGTCATATACCGTATCCTACTTTTATTCAGCATTCTTTAGTATAGCGCCAAATCAAATTACCTACTGCAACAACTTTCCTTGATCGTAATCGTATGTCATGTGAGTTCTGGTCGTAATTGATCCGTCAGATATTGACGACCTCGGGATGTTGAAGGTTTGTCCAGCTTTCCTGGGTTCAGTCATGTGCGCCACACCATGCCCAGGATGGTGATAGGAGTCTCGCAGTCGGCATTAGTAGGTATGCCAGTGAATTTCCAGGCAGCAGTGTGCTGGAACAATGTGGGCCGTGGTCGCTTGCTTCGTCGCAGTACCTGGCGCGCGCAAGTCGCGTAAAGGTCTTGGCACGATTAGTCGAGCTTGTGCAACCTGAACCCCACCCTTCGCTCCCACCACGGTCGCCTTGTGCAATCTCTACTGTCACAACTCTTTCGAAAACACTCACGATGCCCCCAAAGAAGAACGCTGGGCTTCAACGGCACACTGCCGACATTGATGTCACCGTCGTCCCAGCGCGAAGGCAGCGCGGGCGACCACGAAAGATCATGGAGGATGCGCCCATGGCTTCGCCCAGCTCTCATCTACCCAAGCGACGTGGGCGTCCGCCCAACGTCAGGTCAGTAGAGCAATCGCCTGCTGCAGTCCCTGCAGTCCCGGAGAAGCGTGATCGACCCCAGGAGAAGGCCCAAGACGACTCGTCAATCATCTTGTTAGGCTACTCCAGGCCACCGAATCCGCAGATGCAACCGACAGAGAGCGCCCCCGAGAAACAAAGTAGAGGTTTACCAGCCATTCCAGCCCCCGCGGTTCCCAAGAAGCGAGGCCGACCGCCGAAAGTTGCGCCAGAATCGGAAGCTCCACCAGCTGATTCGACTCCCCTGATACCGCGAAAACAAGGTCGGCCGCAGAAAGCCATCACCGAGAAGGAAGCCACTGCTCCAGCCATTGCAATCGCGACGATACCAAAGAAGCGCGGCCGCCCTCCGAATGTCGCCCAGGCTGAAGCATCTGGAATTACTGCGGCCATCCCAGTATCCACGGGCGCAAAAAAGAGAGGCCGGCCTCAGAAGCTCGTCCCGGCAGGTGAGCAACTTCCGCCAGTTGCGCTAGCTCGGAAGCGCGGGCGGCCGCCCAAGGTACCGATGCAAACTGAGCAGCCGGTCGATCCGATACGGGATTTAGATCCGGTAGCAGGGAAGCCTACTGATAGGAGTGCAGTATCTTCCATGATCATTGTCGATCCGTTCTCTATCAGCGAGGATGGGCGACCTGCGAAGCGCAGGAGAATGCATCATGGGCAGAGAGCACGCGCTGTCGAGTCTGTTCCCGAAGACGAGCGGCCAAGCTGGGGTACCAGATTTGTTGATGGACTTGGAGAGCATGCTAAGATGAGCGATCAGCGCGGTTCGCCGTCACGGAAGGAGATCGATACGGGAGGTGATGAGGTGCAGGCGGGTGTGGAGGTCGATGAAGATGTCGTAATGAGCGAAGATGAAGTCGCGAATAAGTCCGGGGGCATTCGTGCGGAGTTTGAGGACAGCGAGGACGAGACGTATCATACTCCAAAGTCGAGTGGAGTGAACCCTCGACACTACCATGAAGACTCCGTCGTCAGCTTCTTCGACCCGGACGTTGTAAATGATGGAAGCTCACAGGCCGTGATCTATGAGGATGTTAATATGGGCGCCATCGATGTTGCCGAGCAGGACGTCGATGGGGTGCGACTCGCAGAAGAGGCGGGGAATTTGTCGCAAGAAGGAATTGTTAACCAGAGAGGCGCCCGTCGCGACCATTGGCCAAACAAAACCGAATGCGAGAAGCGTCCCATTTCCACCCCGCAAAGATCCCGCGAGATTCCAGAGACTCAGGAACAACAGATATCGCCAAGAAACATCCACCAGCTTGCGGAGGTCAGCCAAACTGTGCCAGATACAGCGCGAACAGCGCAAACCGCCACGACCAGCGTCCAAGCGAATTCAATGCCCTCACAAACCTTGCTAAACGACATCGACCGCCAGACTGCCTTCTTGTCAGTCCCAACGGCACCGCTCCATCCAGTATACTTAAGATCTCCGCAGTACCTCCAGATCGCCGTACCAGACATCGATGCCGCAGCTCATCGGGGTACGATGATCGGGCCTTTGGTTGTTCAGCACGACGAGTCTCGATATCGCATTACAGTGCATGTAGTGCGAGAGAAGAGACCTGATATCGCGTAGTCGTGGCATGGTAGAAGGGGTGCTCTTGGTTCAGAGAGGGGGACAATGGTGCGAGTGAATATGACGGGCTAGTTGCGGGACTGGCATTCAGGGTTTCGGGTCGCGGAGGAGGATTGGATCCTTAGTATCGAAGACAAAGTCGAAAGGGTTGGAGAAAGGTCAATCGGGATGTCGGATCCGGCCGCTGGAAGATGAGTATCGGATGTCGTACGCTCTTCGTTTAGAATAGAGAGACCTATAAAACACGAGAATATGGGTGCATCCAATTTCCTCCCTTATTGCATATGTGAAGGATGAAGTGACAGTGGGTGAAGAGAACCCGTCTGTGGGTACCTCTAGAAAGGAGCGAGATATCCTGAAAACCGGAGGTTTCCACCAAAGAACTCCTGCACTCACTCGCCATTGCACCGAAGTATGAGACAGAAGACCATGGTATCAGAAGAGAAACATCCAGCCAGCGGCGGTGTCCCGCGACCAGATACTCTCCGGCGTGCCAACTCCTGTCTCCTCGATGCGCCTCACCGTCATGTGCCTACATACCCCAGTCTTGATGGGCCTCAGTATTAGAGGTACGGCGTCATGATGCTCGGCGCATCGATCGCGCGTTGTCGGTCGTGTTCGTGGTCCTCGGCCGTGGGTTCGAGCTACGCTGCATGCAAGTATTGGAAGAGTGTGCTGATAGAACTGTCAGCATGGATCGTCTGATAATGCGCGAGAATTTACTCACGGGACTGGGGGAACCTCGAATATTGCTAGCATCTTTCGAGCCAAAGACTCATCCTGAAGTCTGAACAGCGGGAGGTGCACGCGCCCAAGGATGGTGTATTGTGCCGCTGTCTCCAGTTGTGCCAACACCACCAGATCATGCAACGTCTGGATTCTGCGCGACTGGAGTTGATCGCTCGTTTGTCTTCCCTCTCGACGCATCCATGGTGTGTGACTGGCGCAATTCCTTGCTGTATGCATCCTTCTTCATCGGCGCATCCCCATTTCAAGCCAACAAGTGTCTTGTGCCATCCAAAAGGCCTTGCGCCCCTTCTCATATGACGTCGCTCGCAACTCCAGGCAGCCCGACAACTTCGAGCATGCTGCCTATCGTGTTCCACCACCAGCTGCAATCGAAGAAGTATACACCAGGCCATTGCGGCCGAAAGCAGATGTTCACGCGGTAACGTTGCGCCATAGCTCCGGCTCATGTGTGCGTTCATGCGTAGCCTAATGCGGCCGAGGGGTATGGGACTCTCGCAAGGTGTGTCGGTGTGTATCGCTCGCGCAGGGCTTCGTTGCGAAGGGGCCGGAGGGCATGGCGTCGGGTCTTCATGGCGCGATAACATCAGGCGCGCGGTGGATGGAGATGTTCTTGTCAAGTTACAGCATGCGGTATCGCGAGTGGTCTTCGAGTGAGTGAGGATGTTGTATGAGGGGTGCTGGGTTCGACGATGCGAAGGATGCCTCGAATGGGGGCTTGCATGCTGTCATTCCCAGCATCGCTTGAGGTGGCTACTGACCCGTCATGCGGATTGCGGACGTCATGTAGACATTGACCGGGCAAGACGTAAGGTTTTTGGAAAAGAAGGCCAGGTCTGTTGTGTCAGGGAAGACTCGTTGGCGTGGCTGGAGTAGTTGACGATGACGATGACGATGATGCCGTCTGAGGGACGCTAGATTTGGGGATCCTTGGCGCGGGAGCTGTCATGTCTGGTGACGCCGGTGGTGACAGCGAACGCCATGCAAATATCACCCGGGCGGAACTGGTGTACATGATACACAGGAGAGTTCAAACTGTCTAGAAGCCACTCCAAATGGCGTAGTATTCCGTCGCAGACCGCCCTGATGTTCCCCCAATATGGTGTCTTCTGACTGTCAGAGAAGAACAAGGGAATTGCGACGATGTGACGGCGATGTCAGATATCGGATGTGAAAACTTGCATGATGGTATGAACGAGCGCCAAATTTGGGGCGGCCGGAAGCCATTTGATTGTGGTAGTGCGTATGCTCATGCCCTAGTCAGCATCATGGCGCATCTGATGTTCATTCCCAGCTTAGCCCTTCTACACAAAGCAGCCTTCCTCCGCACGCGATCTAATGTAGCCACTTGACCCAACCCAATCTCCAGATCCTCCTGTGCTCGTCTGTCCATGCCCACGTTCATGCGAAAGTCCGATTGGGTGGAATGCCCGACGATCGTTTCACACCAGGAGCTGCCGCCCGTGACGGCCCTCTCCCACATCCGGTCGTACCACATCCGCGTTCCGTTGTATATAAGAATGTGTTCTTCGTCGCAGCCTCATCATTTATATCATTTGGGGCTGTTGGCCATATACGTGGACAGAGAGTACGTGTACGGAAGCGTTCGGTGAATATCGCGCGGTATCGACTGCGTTTGAGTGGGGAGGAGAAGACCGCAGGATCTACATGGTCACTTCTATTGCGCATTAGCTCGTCGAATGGTAAGAGGGGATGAAAGGAGTGTACCGGCCACTTGGCCCCACATCTTCGCTTCTCCGTCGTAGATCTCGGCTTGACCATGGCTGGCTTGGGTGAAATCTCGCTGCTGTAGTGTTGGTGGACAGACGTGCTCCTAATTGACCGATGTGAATGAGATGGTCCAGCGGAGTTGGTTTGCTTTTGAGTGTCTGGCACGAAGACTGCATGTGGTTGTGGCGGTTCATCCTCATGATGTGATATCGGATGCAGTTGTCGCGATTACCAGCGTGGTGCGAGGCCGGCAGGAGGCCTGCTGTGTGTTCGACGACTGAGAGAAGAGGTCGGGCTGGCAAGGTGAGTTGCACAGCGCCTCCTCATTTCCCCTTTTCACTATGCCATCCAGAGGTAGGTACGCCATCGGCATAACCTGATCAGGTGAAGAAGTCGCGCTTAAGGTGGGTCGCGGCGTTGGCTTGTGTATCTTCAGCCGGTGTCGATGTCGTGGGCGAGGAGGTGATCCGGTCTTGATTTTATACCTGCTCCTAGGCAGGACCGATTGGAAGAAGCGTACTGGAGCAACGAAGGCATCTGAATGGGCGGGACCTTCGTCTTTTCATCGCGGTGGTGATTCTTCGCTGGCCGGATTTGCCAAGGTCAAGAGGATGAGGTCAGCCATAATGAGGGCTACAGAAGATAGCGATCAAAAGCCTGGTGCCCTGCGCGTATGCAATGGCTGCTGGGGAAGGGGAATGGTAGAGATACTATGGTGTATCGGTGGATGGACAGAACACAGGCGGCGTTGTTATCGCCGGGCAGGTGGGCCATCTTAACTCCGGGCGCCCTCACCATCAGCCTGCGCTGGCTCGGTACGCCATCCACGACCTCGCGCGAATTCAGCTGCGCATCGCTTGTTCGGTGTCGCGATAGCTAATTTGGCATCGCATTGGAGTTCCCATCACGTGCAGCCATCTTTTGCAAGACGCCGCCCAGAATGCGGCTCCGGGAATCGAGGCCCGCGATGTGCTGTGCGACCTTCCGTATTGGCCGTATAGTTTCGTTAAGGGTCGCCCTTTGACAGCAGACACGCAGACTCTCAACCACGCCGCTGTGGAGCCCCGACGCTCTCCATGCACGCCACGACTGCACATTCCTGATATCCAGACTCCTGCACTCTGCGCATATGTGCTGCTTCGGTCGCAAGCGCTCGGCGACCACCAAAGACAGACCACGGTACCAAACATGCACTTCGTCGGCCTTCGCCCTGACTGACAGCTCCAGGACCGCGTCGTTCACCGCAGACTGCAATGTACGCCTCGATACCCCGAAATCTGGCCAGCCCAACCCCTCCTTCTCAACCGAATCGCACCTCACCGACACGCCGGAGCAAATCATAGAGCGGGTGGGCGGCCGGCTCGTCATCCCATACCCCGAACAGGACGGCTGGCACGAAGGGCTGAATTGGCGCGACAAACGAGACACTGAGGATCTGGTGACTCCCGACTACCAGAGGGACCTGGGGGCGGACTGGGACAAGGAGTATGAGGCCCTGGCTGGATACAGAGAGCCGGAACGGCAGCCATCAGGCGGCAAGAAGACGGCGCCGACGGACAGCCTTGCGACGCTCAACTCGCCCGGACGCGCTGAAGGGAGTCAGAGTGTCCGGCTAGAGGCAACAGTGAGATCTCTCGTCCCCTCTTGACCTGGCATCCAAGTTGACCATCTCTTTCCAGCCAGCGCACCAGCTCGCGCCCTCCGCCTTCGGCGCATCGACCGCACACTTTAGTCATGACTCGAGCATGACCACATCAACACCAGCTCAACACAGAACGGGCTGAGGTATGATACGCAGGGGGAAAGGATGTGGCGCGGCATACGCTCGATCAGGGCATCTGCTTGATGCGAATTTTTCCCCATAGAGTACTGCAGTAGAGGGGCGGCGGATCTATAGACGTGGCAGCAAGAATGCAAAGTTTAGAGGGATCAAGGCAGTAATGGGCTCACGGGTATATCTCGGGGCTATCGAAATCTGTTCTTCACGCGGCGCTTCGTTACCACAACGGGCTACAGTGCAATGCAGAGCATCCTGAATAGGTACGCGGACCGGTCCGAGGTTGCGGGACTCCTCTCGCTCGCGCAGGCTGTCACTGCAGTAGTGTCACTGGTGGCATCTTGTGTTGCTCGTCGTCCAATCCTCGCTCGTGATGTCAGCATTTTGGGTGGGTGCGGCCACGCTAGATCCATCATCCACGTGGCTTCCAAGGTTGGATCTTCAAGCCTCACGTCATCACCCAACTACACCTCATCACAGCTTTATTGAGTCTCCTGTCTTCTGCGTATCGTGCCACACTCAATATCACAGCACACGTCGGTAACACGGGTAGCTGGCCTTTTAGATGTTTGTGTCGAGGTGGTGGAATCGGGTGCCATGCCACCAGCCACTGCCTACAAATGGCTACAGAAGTTATTCGAGCAGATTTACCTGGGCAGAAACGTCGCGAGTACCAAGCTGAGAGGATATGAGCTCATCACCGGCACGAAGAGGTCTGTTTAGCGAGCTTTGGTACATACTGATCGCCGTCGGCCGGCATTTTGGCTGGCTGGCTGAGTAGGTGCATACATTCCATCGGCCATCGACACTCTCGAAACTACAGGAGTGCCACACACGCCCGACCCATGAGGCTTGCTCATTCGCTAGACTGCGTGCCCTTTCTCATCAGCTAGGAGCTTCACAACAGCCGTATAGCGCGATAACGAAGTACACGGGCCTCTAGTTCGGACATCTGATTCATCATGCCTGAAGGATCTCAAGGCCCCCACAGTATTCGCATCTTCCTTACGGCTTGCCACCAGCGGGTTGTGCAAAATATCATCGATATAGCTCGGACCACATGCTAATATCATCGTCATTTGCATGCCAAACCAGAACCTGGTGTGAGAGAAGCTGAGTCTGGACATCTTGGAAGCCGCTCGCTCATGAGTACGAGTACTGTCTTCTTGTTGACAACATCAGGGGCTTTGCGCAGCTTATTGCCGCCCTCTTCATAACATGCATCGTCATTCTGACTGCATCTTCCAGTGGCGATGAGCTGAGCAGGAACATCGAGCTCAGAACGATGGAAAATTTCCTAAGTACCATAACAGGGAACTCTGCAGGTGTTATCATGTGCAGTCTTTCTTCTCGAAACTCTATCTTCTTGGCCTGGAACTATAGCTGTCGAATCTGGCGAATGCTACCTGAGTGTTGCTTCACTCAACTCGCCCGATCTGGTTAATCGTTTGCGCCAACACGAGCCACATTACACGCTCGTCTACTAAATTGCAAGACCACTGAACAAATCTCATCCTCCGGCGTCGCATCTTCGTTGGTATCAGATTTGCCAGACGGTCAATACTCATAGAAGATAGCACTGCACTTCCCCGACTTAGTTCCCAAACCGCGACATTCTATCCGCCCGTCGCGCCAGCCAATATCTTCGTACGTTCATCCAATCTACCCCACACTTCCGACTCACCCACTCACAGTATTACAGACAAACCGATCGCATCAACAGACAGCGGTGACCGTCTCCTCGATCTTCTCCCTCTTCGTTCGTCATCGTCACCATATTCTTCGCCATGTCAGCCAACACCACCCCGAAGCGCGCCGCCAAAACCGCGAAACCCCTCCTACCCGCCCCTTCTTCGCCCCTGAGCCTCGCCGCGTCCCCCTCCTCCAGTCCAACCAAGATGACCTGGGACGCCGCCAACGACCGCAAGCTCTTCCTCCTCATCTTCGGCCGCACCGTCACCCCCGCCGAATACCCGCAACTATCCAATGTCTTCCCTGGCTCCAGCGTCGGTAGTATCAGGAACCGCATCACCGCTCTTCGCGCTGAGGCGCGCAAGATGCAGGAGGGCTTGGGTTATGAGGTAGGCGCCGGCGCGGCGGCCAAGAAGGTCGCTGCTGCAACCCCCAAGAAGCGAGGTGCAGTGGTGGTCAAGAGGGAGGCGGACGCCATGGATATGGATGAGGAAGTCGAAGATGAGGATATCGTCCGTGACCCGAGCAAGAGGATCAAGGCCGCTGTGCGCAAGCCACAAGCTAAGAAGGACGGTAACTCAAGGAAGAAGGGTCGTGGAGGCGCCGGTTCTAGCATTCTTCACCATGGATCGTCTGACAGCGAGGATGAGCTTGCCTTGATGGGTGAGGACAAGGTCAAGCGTAGGCCTGTGCCCGCCGGCGTACCTTACAGGGTGGTCGGAGAGTCGGTCATCAGAGATCCCAGGACTGGCGATGTCATTGTTGATGACGAAGATGTTGAGGATGAAGTCTAGCTATGTACTGAAGCAGACCAAACATACGCTGGTGGACACTGATGAGAGGGGGGAGGTGGTATACGTGGCGGAACAATGGACCAGATGGTTCGATACAATTCACCTCATCGTAGCCGACCGTAGCACTACTTTCCGAATGCATCACTTGTTTCATGTCGTATCTCCTGGTTGAACTATGCTTCTCACAAATATTGCGTTCTCTACAGCGTTGTGACGCGTCGGCAAAAAGACCTTTTGCCGGATACAAATGCGTCGGGGAGTGTTCAGGACGATAGAAACCTTGTACGTATGCTCATGGGCTCACGCATCAGAATGAGATGTCATGGTATTATCGTGGTCATTCTCGTTCATTATTTATCGTACATCAGAGGGCTGCGCCCGGGGTATCAAGTCTATGGAAGAGTATGCGAAAGCCGCTTTCATGGCGAGCCGAACGCGGGTATCATCTTTGCCTCCTGATCAAAACCTTGGGAGAGCCTTGGTATAGCCACTCTAGCGTTTCTTGTTTCTTGTGCGCTTTGCGACGACACCACTACCCTGTTCTCCGCTCTCCGCTCGACCTCTCTTGCTGTTGCGGGTTTGTCGCACACCAACCGGAGTTGCGTCTTCGCTAGTAGGTGCGCTGACGTTGGCACTACTACGTGTCTGCCGCTTGCTAACTGATGTTGCGATGTCGCTGGTGTGTCGCACACGTTTTTCAACGTAGGCAGTGTCCTTATCATCGTTCGCCTCGAGACTGGAAGAGCTACGGTCATTGTCGTCGATGGAAGCAGGTGTCGAGGCGAGCTTGGAGTCATCGGCCTTCTCTTGATAGTCCTCTGAGGCCTCCATGATGTTGCAGAGTTCTTGGTGTGAGATCTTGATGTTGTAGTCGGAAAGAGGAACGGTGGTAGACGGCATCAAATCGGCCAGGCTGAGCCGGAGATGAGCGCGGGGACGAACAGGGCCTTTCTCGTTCTGGAAAGAGATGGCGCCATCGGGACTGTCCACGAACAATTGACCCTCGCCATCGATGCTGCTACGAAAGATCTGGTAGGTAGCCTTCCTAGGCTGAAGGCGAAGCGGCTTGCGCTGTCCAGGATGACGATATTCAATGTCGAGACCAATCATAGTTTTGACCCGACCCTTGGTGCCGATGATGTATATATCAGCTCTCTCGGGGAAGGACTTTTCTCCGTTTTCGCTATGTCCAACCTCGCCGACTAATGTGGGCGGATACTCTCCGGAGTCGATAGCGATATCAGAGAAACGGGCATCAGTCCCGAACACGGTGACCTTAATCTCGTGGGAGCTCTCCAGCTTGTCAACCATCGCCTGTAGCGCCGCATTTGCTGGGACTCCTTGTACCAATGCCGTGACCTTCTTCACTACAAGATTGCCGAACTTATTGCCGATTTTATTGTGAATTGGCTCGGCCATCTTCAGCTCTAAGCTCTGGTTCTGAGCCTCGTAGTGGCAGCGAAGCTTCTCGTCACTCAAGAGAAGTTCATCTTGCAGTGCGAGCCAGAGTTCAGGGGGAACACGAAACTGCTGACTGATCTCCTCGCCAATCGACTTGTGGCGGCGAAGATGAAGGAGCTTTTCGTAGAGCTCGCGAGCCTCCTTCTTGATCGCGGGCTCGGGTGGAGATGACTTGGGCGGAGAGAGCAGCTTAGGAGGGCTTGTAGGGGGAGGAGATGAGGTCGAAAACTGATAGAGATACGAGCGCTCGCTGTCGCTGGAGTCGCGCATGGTAGAGTTCATGGTGGGGTGTCGCGCGGAGGAAATGCGAATTTGCGGTATATAGTCGGTGGTGCGATGCGTACTAGCCGTAATAGTGCATATGTAGTGAAAGGCAGCAATGTTCGAGGGTGGCGTTTTGTACGTGGACGGGCTAGCGTAAGCGTGCTTGGCGTAAACAGCCTCACCCTGTATTCACGGAGCCTCTCACCCGCCTTACGCAAAAGACAAAATCATGAGGTACGATGCGGTCTACACTAGGACGAGACTAAAGGTTTGACCAGCTCTTGAGACAATGTAGCCTTCCTACCTCTGCAGGTCGTGCTCACTGGCAATAAAGAAACTGGCGTTCACGAGGAGATCAAGATCTTATACCCTCGTTTCCTCGCCATTGATTGGGGCCCGGTCTTATCGTGGAGTTGCTGCATCTTTCATGCGCCGCGAATGACAAAAAGTAGCGGGATGAAGTTCAGCACTGGAGATATCTGTCTCTTGAAACAAAAGCCGTACCTAGGTATCACGTCATACACAGGAGGTCTTGCGATCAATGACAGTGTCAAAAGAGTGTAGAAAGCGCTGTCATCGCCACGAAACTATCTAGATGTAGGAGACTTCCAGTTCCTGCGATTTCGGCCCTTTTGTTCGTGGGGATTTTTCTGACCTGTCGAAGTACCGCACATTGCCGCTGTGTACGCATGCGAGAAGGAATGATTCGTGTAATTAATGCAGAAGCGCACATCGACAAGCTTAGCAGTCATTTCCACTGCGCAGGCTCTGTCTTCATAAATATCAACCAAAGTGTAACTGTTTACCACGTTCCACGTTTATTAATATATACAGCAGCGTCCACCCCTACTGATAAGGACTTAGTTCCGCATTAGACTATGTCACGATTTAGAGCGAAGCATGGTAGAGGTGTCTGCGATAAGTGAGTACGGCCAGGTTGTGGTAAGACACGGAGAACACCTTCTAGTGATGACCTCACAGCCAATTTTCGCACCTTGCATTCGCGATGACCCATCACAACTTGAACACCAATTCCATCGCTCCGATACGCGCAAGCGCGGGTTCTGTTTTGAAGGCGGCCACGGCATCTGGCGAAGGTGAGGATTGGTGGCAGAGTTTTAACCTCAATGCAGTAAGCGAGTGGAACCTGCCCGCTGTGTTCATGTGGAAATTACGAGCTTCACTGTTAAGCAAGGGGTATAAACATGACGAAAGCGAAACAACAGGCTTGGAATCTAACATGAACTCTTCATCTACTCTCCTTCCAGTGGTTCCTTGAGAAGATCTTCCAGTACTTCAATGGAGAGTTTAGCGCTTGGTTTGCCCAGCCACAGCTCCGCTATTCGCATCATGTCATCCGCTGTCAAGAGGACTTGATTTGCCTTTCGAGAACATTCCTTCGCCTCCTCTACCTCCCTCGTTGCGGCGCCCATCTTCTCAGCCCACGCTCCATATTGTGTGACACGATGTTCTATCTGCCTGATCTCCGCTTCGCACGCATCTTTCATGGCTTCTAGCTTGGTCACGTCCTGGGTCGCCGAGGCTACCCCTAAGCTGGCGAAGTTGGTGATCGCCGTGATGTCTCCTGCGAGATGGTCATTGTAGTCCCGGGTAGCCTTGAGCTTAGCGGAGAATTCCGTTTTGATTTGTTCCAGGCTATCTTCGCTTGGCAGTGTACTCAGCTGCAGTGCTTTCTGCGCTTCCAAAGCATGACTACGAGCAGTCTCTTGCGCCTGAGCAAGATGGACTGTAGCTTGGAGGTTGTCTTCCTTGGCTGACTGGATTTCTTTCTTCTTCCTGACAATGATGTGCATGACCGCGCGGAAGTCCGGATCCTGTGCGAGCATTTTGAGTGACATGAGGTCTATACTATGAACCGGGGTGGATGGCTGGATGTTATCGTCGTCCCCAAATGACGGGTCGTCCTCTGTGACACGAGAAGTGTCCAGGTCAGTGATGCTGTTACGCCGGAAGGGACTCTCCTGATCGTTGAGTGTGTCCTGAAGGTCTTCTTCTTGGAGTGTGCTATCCTGAAATGACAGTGAGTCTCGACGGTCTTCAAAGAGGCTCGTGTCGTCGTCTGGTAATTCTGATAGGCCCCTTCTAGGGCGCTCGACTGATTGCGAACGCGAATGATCCCGAGGATTAGCTGGTGTCCTTGGTATCACCGCACGCCGTTTGCGATTCTTCTTCTTGTCAGGCGAGTTAGATGGGCGATTTTGGCGCTTCTCAAGGCGGCGCGCCCGCTCAGAAGAAACGTCTGCGGCCAGGGTGTCGTTCGATCGCTTGTCCCTCCACGCGATGAGCTCCTGGAAGAATCGCCACGACTTGCAGTCCAGACGCTGAGCCTGTGAAGGCGAGAACGCGCTGTCAGTGCATGTGGCAGTTCCAACTGTGGCTCAGATACGTACAGTCTGACCGAAGTGGGTCGGATTAATAGGATCGTATCTCCGCTGGACGCTGATGAGATCTTGACGCCTGACCTGGTCGAACGCCTGGAGCTCAGCGACAACGTCGGCGAGCGGCTGCGCAGCTTTCGAGTACTTGTTCAGGTAAACGGCAAGATTGAATGACGGTACTTGCTGGATCCGGATTTGGTGTCGCTGGAGGACGGTCCACCAGTCTGCGCCCCAGTGTTCGGTGACACCCTTGATATTGTGCCAGACGTCTTGGAAGCTCTTGCAGCCACCTGTCTCTCCGAGTGAAGTTTGAACGCGCTTCTCGAAAGCCTCAAGGTCCTCGCAGTAGTAATCCTGGAATCCCAGCACGAGCGCGGCAACGCAGACAGCCTCTTTGGTCCATACAAGGTCGTCGAGGGTCCGCAGATCAGCCAGCGGCGTGGGCGCGGCGGTTCGGTCGTGCGGGCTTAGCGCACTCTGGGCAAGGCGAAGCTCAAACACACGGCGGGCGTTGCTGGGTGTGTTCGGCATGATAACGCATGTTGTTCGTGTTGTGAGATGAGGTCGCGTCGCGGCCGATGGCGACCAATGAGAGATACACGCTAACGGAAAATGGACTAGAGCAACAAGAACAACGCAACAAGGAAGTGATTTTGGCGTCTAAGGAGCCTGTAGCTGGGCAGACATAATGGCAGGAGTTTCTAGCGCTTTAATGAAGAATGATGAATTCATAGCCAAACCAGTCTGGGGTGCGGGGCGATAAACATCAGTCGCACCGTCCATTCCCTTGCTTCTTCCTAGAGTCAAGATACTCTCGACAACTACAGCACATGTACCGCTGCCCACCACTCGCTCGGTGATCCCGCATCTACTACCGCGCTCTTCGCAGATCCAATTGCCACGGCCGCCTATACCAACCCTCACACAGGCGCGCCCCAGGCCGCCCTCAACCGCCTCGCAAGCTGAATGTCCTTCTGCTGAATTGTGACGCGCTTGGCGTGAATAGCGCAAAGGTTGGCATCGTGGAACAGGCCTACCAGGAAGGCTTCGCTCGCTTCTTGCAATGCCACGATAGCTTGACTCTGCCAGCGCAACGGGCCATCGATACGCGAGACGGTCAGGGCAACCTCGCGGACTACCCGCTGGAAGGGCAACTTCAGCAGCAGAAGGTCCGTAGATTTCTGGTATCGTTTGATCTCGCGCAGGGCGACGGTACCGGGCTTGTAGCGTCTCTTTGGTCTGGGAGCGGGTGGAATGCCGTGATGATTTCGTGGTTCTACGCGGGCCCCTCGGGCAGGCCTCCCCCTTCCCGTCATTCTAGAGATAAGCGTTTGGCGTATTTGATAGCAAGGTATGAGTGGCAAGAGATGAGAACGGCCTGGGTGTCTGTATTCGTTATGCCGTACAAGCAAAGGATCAAGTGCATGGGATCAGTCTGCGCGTAAAGTACACATGGTTCGGGGTCCAAGTACTGTTGCGTTCTTTGTGTCTGCATGCGTCCATGGCATAGCTCAAGGCCGGATGTATGCCAGGGATGCGCGGATGCGGAGGCCACTGGTCTTCGTGAAACAGGCTATTGTAACAATGGCGGCGGTATTGTATGAACCTGCCCTGTTGAGCCCATCCATGATAGAGGTTGTTGAGCCATGGCCTCAAAAGCGCGCATCGCGAATGAAGGTCGTGGAGGCTGGTAGAAGAGACCCTGCCGTAAGATTAGAGCTCGAGAGTGAGTGTCGCATCGGTGCAGTGTTTGAGGAGATGTTCTGGCAGCACAGCGCTCCGACGGAGAGACGCTTGTCTTGATCTTGCGGTCGTGCGCGACGACACAAAGCGAAGACGGGAGGGATGTCAAGTCGTGGCTGGGCCGGCGAAGCGACGCGCTGAGGTGGGAGCTGGAGTTGCTTCGCGCTAGCTCAAATGCGGCGGCTGCTTGGCAGAGCTGAGGCCCTTCCATCACCTCGCGTGCGCGTTAATTCTCCTGCTACTTGGAACCATCTCATCACGGCTTTGACCAGATGGAGCATCTACGAACCAGCGCTCAGGAGTGACATAGACACGTCAAGTTCCGCGTGTCGGGTAAACCTGGGGCGGGCTGAAGAGTATGCCTGGAGGCATCCTCTCATGCCACGCGCGTTGCGGAAGAATGGACAGGTAGCGCTGGAGGTTCTCACCAAGGCTTCCAGCGTCTTGGAAAATCTCACAGATAACCCTGGAGGTATTTGATGATGCTGCGATAGTCACGGAAAAGTTAGTATGAGGGCCTGAGGGTATTTACTGCCTTGTCGAATGTGAGATAGGTGCTGTAAACATTGTGGTATTCTTCAAGTGCTCCTTTCATTCAAACTAAAACATCAAGATCATATAGGGTATCATCCAGTCCAACGCCTTCCTCACCAGGTTTATCCTTGCACCATCTCCCAAGTCCGAGATCTATTTCCCTAACCATTCACTCACCCAGATACCTCTTAGTCTTCACCAGAGGCCTTCCTGACCTTCCCACTGGTGCGGGCACCGGTTGGGAAACTACAGGCGGCGTCGAGGACGGGGTCGGCTGACGCTTCTGCTTCTTTGACGGTTGAAGAGGTTTACCGGGGCTGAGAGACGCCCTGTCCACATCTTGCTGCCGCTCATCACCTTGTTCCAGGATATCGCGGAGTTCCTCGGCAGTAATCTCGATGGCAGGGAACTTGAAGTCCTCCGGAAACTTCTTGATCTCCTCTTTAGGAAGGAAGTCGGCCAAAGTAAGGCGAAGGGTTCGCGTGATTTGCTTGCCTTTTGCTGAGTCGAAGAAAGTGAATGTCTTCTTGTCGTACGAGTCTTTGGTGACGCGGTAGATGGATATAGCGGCCTTCGGTGTACGGGGATTGTCGGCTCTCGTGGCTGGGTTTTGGTATTGCAGATCAACGGTGACGACCGTCTTTGTCTTGCGGCTGCTGTCTTTCATCCAAGATTCCGCCAACTCTGTGAGCTCCTCGCCAACTTGAGAATTGCCGACTTCGATGACGATGGGCATGTTGGAACGATGGCGAAAGTAGAAAGAATTGTCGGGCTGTCGATTGCTCGTCAGTAGGATGTCGACATTGGGGTCACCGGACTTTTCTGTAGCATGAACGATCGCAGGCGATGCAAGATTTGCATATGGACCCTTGATGTTCGCCACGAGAGCTTTGATCTCAGCGGACACGTTCCTCATCCGTTTCAGGGCGACGATCTGGTCGCGAAAGGCTAGGCCTATCTCTGCGGCGACAACGTCGTGAAGGTTGCTAGGCGACATCCTGCGCAGAATGATCTCTCCGGTGAGGGCGTTCCAATCGTATGTCAAATGGTTCACTAGCCACCGGCGCAGCTCGTCGTCGAAGGATTTGATGAGATCGACGAACTCAGAGGGAGTCACAACGGCTCGGTACCTTTCCAGGTCGCGGAGAGTAGGATCTTCGAAACGACCGGTATATTGACCGCGAATGAGATCCTCGACAACGGCAATCTTAGACACAGGCTTGCGGTAGTCGCTTTCGTCAGTCGACCTGGATCGCTTGCGCGACTTGGGCAGCGGGAGAAGATGAGAGGTAGAAGTGTCAGTCGCCATGAGTGCGATTTTGGCGGGGTCGGAGACAGGCATGGAGAGAAGATATGCTCGACAAACGCTGCGAGCGGTGGGAGAGCGGCGGTGAGGCTGTCACAAGATTCGGTCCAGGGGAGACCCAAGAGACGGATGCGTTGGGTTCGTAACTTGCGATCGCTGAGTATGGGCTGTATGTAGACGTCAAGCGTCTGTTTGCGCTTAGGAATTGGTATAGCGTGCGGCCGATATTCAATGCGATTGCGACGTTGGTAGTCGGTGCCGCAGTCGGGGGTTGGTGTGGGTAGTAAATACCCCGGCGGCTGCAAATGCCGGTTACCGAATGCGGCTAGTGCGCCCGCTCCGTTCGCGGTGGGCAAGATCATGGAAACCAGCCCAACCCGCAACCTCACCGTTCTACCCGGGCAGAGATTGAGCTGAATGGATAAGACAAATGAGAGGTCTGTTGTGAGATAGTTCTGCATCGTGCACGCGCCGGAACGCGCGATGATGACGCACGAGATCCTGCTCAAGACGCAACCCTGCCAGTGCCTGCCACCTCGGATAGTCCTGCGCGGCTGCTCAAACGCGAGTAACTGATCCCAGAAATCTAGTCACGACCAGACCTAACTTTATCATCATCATCTTCCTCACTCCTGCTGGGCAACTATCTCCGCTCATTCCTATTCAAATAAATACCGACGCAACCCACGCTCCAATGCATCGCGTCATGTGTACTTTGTCTCGCTTAGGAGTGGACTCAACGCTATCATTGCTGCTGAAGTTGATACGGCATCCACCTTCAGACACTGACGTGATCGCGGTAGTGATGCTGGGGGTATATTGGAATCCCTTGCATGTAGCATCGCAAGCCCAGGCTATCATGTCTACTTCTGGGCTCCAAGGTCTTGTGACAGCAAGATGAAGCAGCCAAGAATGTAACAGAATCTTTGGACTGCGTGCAACGACGCGAACCGTCGGTATGAGTTCAGTAACGATTTCCGCCCGGGTAATATGGTCTGCATCGAAGATTACCCAACCTCTTCATGGATGCTGTCCGTTGATCCTGCTCATGCGTGATATTATGTCTTGTGATACCGTCATCACTGTGATGCTCAATCACCTACGACGCGCTTGGCTCTCCGCCCCGACGCATCCAGTTCTCAAAACTGCCTCTCCATAGCTCGACTCTCTCTGGCTCGTGAGCGGCGGAGCATCGTAGAAGATGGCTGTATGGAAAGTTGCGACGATTGTCTGCAGCGGGATTTGCGAGTAGCAGCGGCGGGCTTGATAGGCGATGCGGAGGCCGAGTCTCCACGCCGGGGTGACGTATCGGGCGGAGTCGGAAAGGATGGCGGATTGCGACAGGAGCGTTTGGACGGTGGTGAGGGCGAAGGAGTAGGTGTAAGTTGTGGGGATAGTCGGCCCCAGGCGAGTTCTGGGGTTTTGGCATACGGCGCCCGTTTGGGTGGTGCCTCGGTGGTGCCGGCCGCCTGCAGCTGGTCTTGCAGCTTCTTCAGTGCCGCCAGCAGGGGTTTCGTGATGTACTGTTCCTCGTAGATTCTAAGCACCGCATCGGGTATCGCCGGCGAGCGCAGCGGCGATGCTAGGTCGTGCTGTAGCGACGTCATGCACAAGCGGTCGGTGGTTGAAGGGGCGTGTCGAAGTCGTCCCAACACTCCAGGGCTGGCGGCTATTCGACTAGCCGGTCTAACCGTATCGGGTAACCCCCGCCCGCATGATCCAACTCGACCTTGGAATGCATTCCGAGGCCGCCCCTGACCTCTCCCCTCATCACACCAATGTCTTCGCCAGGGGATACTCTGCCAGACGTAACTTCATGGGAGAACGTGCCACACGGAGTGTCCAATGGTGATTTCGCGCGATTGGTGCCGCATTCTCCAGCGGCACGCAGACTCTTTGGCCAAGTCGTCCGCCTGCTCGAGTCCGATAGCAGCAAGCTGCATCATGTGCGCCAATACATTCACTACGAAGTTACGCTGTCCAGCGAAAGTACTGCTGAAAGCAGTTTCGCAACTTCTACCCCTTCACCCCAGCATGAACCCCTCCAAGAATTCTGCGGTTACTACCGCCTCAACATGTCCATTCCTCCTGCGAGTCAAGGCTTAGGCTGGGTTGTGGGAAGCTCAAGACTGAACAAGCCAGATCACTTTGTAGACTTTCTTCTTGCTCCATTCACCACTGAACATTCTCTTCATTCACGTCATTGCAGATTGCGACGTCAGCTTGAAACTGGCGTCATGGTTGCCGTGTCTGACGGCAGAAAGGTATTGCACTGTGTCTCTTCAGGGGCACGTTTTGCTCATGATGGTTGCAGATCACTGTGGACAGCAGAACCTTTCAACGCGACAACAAAAAGCCGCAGCACAAACGAGATTTCCAAGCTACCCTTCAACATGGCACCAGCATCCAGCTGGGTGATCTCACTTACGTACTCGTGTACACCGACTTGAGCCAGGAGCAGATACAACGAGAACTCGAAGAAGCCCTAGCACAGGTCAATGCTATGCCTCCGAATTCCGTGATGCTGCTTTCGCCAACACCATCCAAGCCAACTATCGACTACCACGGCTACAGCATCTATGATGCTACCCACCATGGCGCCACGAGTTCTGTATCTTTGGGTTTTGACAAGTCTAACGGCAAGCCAGTCGCAGTCAAGATGGTCAAATGCACCGCCGCGCAGTTCGGTGACTTAAGAAGAGAGATTGGCATCTTGAGCCGTATCAGTCATGTATGTCATGCGCTGGATCCGATGAAACGAAACTAAATTTTGTCTAGGAAAACGTATGCAAGCTTCTTGAGGTCGTAAACTGGGACGCGTCAGCCAATCCACACGAATGGCGACAAAATGAGTGTCTGACTGTGGGTCTCATTATGTCACCACCGGCAACTTCCTCAGCGCTGCAATTACTCCCAACCTGGAAACGTCTTCCCGAGTCTACCACTTTCCTTCGCGAGTCCATACGCCAGATGGGATCTGGTCTTGCACATATCCACAGCCTCAATATACTTCATCGGGACATCAAACCAGAAAACATAGGCTATCGCTCCGAAAGCCCAGTTCACGTCATCATCCTCGACTTTGGTTGCAGCGATCTGGGCCCGCACAGCACTCGCCACAATCGAGGGACGATGACGTATCTCGCTCCTGAGGTCATGCGAATAAAGGAAGAAGAGTCTTCGGAGCCCTTCTCGTTCCCATCAGACGTGTGGAGTCTCGGTGTCACTCTGATCGACTTTCTCACAGGAAAACAAGTTCATCGAAAACTAGGCCAGGCGCCAGTCTACAAATCCTTCAGAGATATCATGGACACAACCGCAGCTAGAGTAGACTACCGCGAATTCTGGGATATTGCGGTCGAACTTTTAGCATGGGAGGCAGAGCTCCGACCGACGGCGGAGCAACTAGCTCAACGCTTTCCCCACGAGAAACAAAATGAATCGGAAGTCTCACGTCAACCACCCCAGAGCGAAGAACCGTTGGCCAAGCGTGGGAAGGTATAGAATTGACCCTCTTTCATTCACATAGAGAAGCACCTCCTGTCTAATGAGCTGTTTCAGATTTGGGCGTGTTTCATTCTTCCATACAGCTTGGACAGAATCGTTACTCTAAACCACTCTGTCACCGTCCTAGATGGATGTTCCATGTTGCACCACCAGCTCCGTCATAACACATGTCTGATGCATCGTTAGGAGACGACCAGAGACTCATATGATCCTTGCGGCGGTGACGAACGATGATCGCCAGAAGTGCCAAATAGGAAACAGAACTAAAGAACCACAGTACGCCGCAACGGGGAGCAGCTTGATATCTAACCTTCATGGGCCGCACTCATCGCCTGCACCGCTCGCTGTAGCATGAAAGACCCACCCGCCCGTTCATCCACAGCCAATGCCCGTGTCAGATCCGTTCTCATCTTCGCAGACCGTCATGCATGTGTTCGGGTCGATCAAGCAGAATTCCTCCAGCAAATACAGGGTAGCGTTGACAGCAATCCTCGTCTTCTTGCTAACGCTGATAGAGTCTTCGTCCGAGGCGCGCAAGTAACCAATATGACCTTCGAGAGTCTCCGAACCGACACTACTAGGGGCAGTTCTCTCGATTACTGCAGTGAAGCACTGGAGAAGATGGATGGCCGCTGCGCGAACTACGCTTATCTTCTCTGCATTCGGAAGCTCCTTCGCACCAAAGACGGCGTTGATGTGACTCTTCGTGCGCATACGATCGTGGGGACGCTGCCTCGCGCATGCAGGGCCATCGAGCGTCCAGAAGCGCTGTAGAAGATGAGCCACGGCTTCACGGACCGCAGCGATCTTATCCCCAATTGGAAGCTTCTTCGCCTCGACCATGGTGTTGATGTAGACGACCGTTGCATCTTCGGGTGGGATCTTACGATCGGAGGGCCAGTCGTAGAAGAGCTCTACAGTGGAAGGGTGGGAATGGACGTCAGAAGATTCGTTGGGCGACTTGCGCTTTCCGGGAGTGGCTGGAAGTATCTCCATTCTCAAGGATGACGATATCGGATGCTCGAAGTCGGCTTTAAGGGAAATCGAATTGAAAGAGATGGAAGAGATGATGGCAACAGTATACGGGAAGTCTATTGCAGGAGTCACGAATACGACTGCAAATGGAAGGTCATGCTACCTTTATCAAATCTGTGGGAAACCCGTCTTGAACATCCGCCTGCACGTCCCTTTCCACCCAACGACAGCGTCAAACCCACCTTATCCATGCCATATCGTCTCATCACCCGTGTGCCGGAATACAGATATTGGCCGCATCGTCTTACCGCACATGCAAGGCGCCGTAGCGCTTCTCAATCCGCGAATGAGGATCTCCATCACTCGCCACAGCGGAAGATACGAGAGTCCATTGACATGGCCAAGCATCCTGTGTGTGTTCAATACACGCACCGCGCCTGCGTCGCTGCGGGTGCCATGGTCTCAGATACCGCCCCAGCGTGTCGCCCCTACCACACACGACGATCGTTGTCTTCACAATCAACATGGTGGTCACAAACTTCACGACGCATCATCATGTCCACCTCTTCAGGCGTTGCGCTCATCATGTTGTTTCTAGTGTTATTGCGACGAGCAGGCTTCCTTATTCCCCGAGTTATCACCCCATCATGATTGTGGCCGAAGCTTTGCGCAGGTGCGGCTCCTGTCTCATTCTCATCTCCACGTACCGGCCACGGATGTTCTCTGTCGTGCGCGTTTCTCTGCAGCGCGGAACTTGACACTCATTACATTCGCTTATCATCCATACCTAGGTGCGTTCACAGTACCTTTGTCAAGCGCATTATACAACTTGGAAATTGGTTGGACCATTTGTGCGTGAAGATAGCATAGAGGTAGTGCGCCACTACCTAGGGGCTGTGAACCACCTACAATTCCTTTTAAAAACAGCTCCAGTTTCCTCGTATCCCATGTAATTGCGACCACCCACATTATTTCTACTGAAAAATGCTCCTGTTTTCCAATGCGCTTTTCCTTGTTCGGATTTGCGATTAGCTCTACCCAGCCATGCTGCCAAGGTAGTCTGTGACAAGCATCGTGATCCGGACTGATGAATTGTATCTACGGCGATTGCAACGGTCGTGTTCCCGCTCACCCAGCGGAGCTTTTCAAGTGGCTACATCTCTCATCTGAGGAACTTGGCTGTAAAGCAGTGGCATGATATGGAAGTTGTGAGTTGCTGGTTGGCCAAAGGTTGGTCCCACACAGCCAAATATCACGTACCAATTCTTCTTCCTTATCGATACGTTCTGGTCAAATCGAGTCAGCCTAGCACCAACCGTAACACACCCATGGATCCACCCAAGAGAGATGGTTTATTCAGACGTTGCACTACCACGGTAACTAGGTAGGGCTGGATCACAATGACCGTATCCTTCTGCGACGCGCACACAGCAAAAAAATTCGCGGCTTATGCCTAGATCAAAGGCATCCTATTTTTGAGCGATACTGGATGTGTCACTGCACACGAACCGCAACGTCGACTATCCTCGTCGACCCAAACAACTGAGCCACCTCTTCGATCATCAAATCACCTCACACAAGAAAGAAACTGAACAGGTCTAGAGCCTACATTAGTGCTAAGTCACCTATCTTGTAGGTTTTTAAGTTGATGTAGGCTGTAGTCCTGGTCAGTTTTCTTCTTGGTTGGCGTGAAATCGCACTTTATACTTGAGGTGCGACAGCCACACTCGCGCATCGAAATGGCGTTCCAGGTCTCGCCCCTCCTGCAGGGCCGCCAGCAACCACTCCGTCTTATAAACCTAGTCATGGTCGCACAGGACGCCGTTGGTCGTTTGAGACGTTTATTCCAGAAGATACGCTGTCCGTCATATCCGTGTGCCCTCGATCTTCCCGTAGAGATCATCTTGATGGTCGTAGCGTATCTCGATGGATGCTCTCTCGCGTCTCTTTCGTTGACCTGCAAGAGTCTCCATGGTCTCTGGGACCCTTACAGTATGCCCTTGATACTACCAGACAAGGAGAAGCTCTTGCTGTCGCTTGAAAGAGATACTCCATACCTCTACTACTGTCACCATTGTACGAAGCTGCATCGCTGGCATGGGCGCTGGAGTAGATCGATAGGTCCGTTCTACTTGGAGCGTCTACCATGCAAGCAAAATTCGGACAACCACTTCTACATCCCGATTACCTGCCAGATTCCTTACCATCATGCGCGCTTGGTCATGAATCGACATCTCTACGGACGCAATCACGGTTTGCCTCTTCACGTGCTTAACAAACGAGCCCGGTCATTCCATCACACAAATGGAGTCATAGACTTGAGGTCCCAGCACGCACGCATCTTCAACCAACAACTCCTGATACTATCAACCATATCCATGACTCATCGCCGAGGTGACCCGTTAGCACTCCGAGACCACATCGACCGCTCTGGACACCTAGTGTGCAAACATCTTACTCTTCAGCGAGGAGATCCTAATTCATATCCCACACCACTCCCCGAGCTGGCTAAAGGAACCGGCCCAGACGCGTTTCTGGCCTGCAGCCTTGTAAATGGATCATGTAACTCTTGTCTAACAGACTACACCATTGACATAGTCTGGCAAGGTGCAAAAAAAGGGTACAAAATCGAGGTGCTTGTTTATCGCGGGTTGGGTGATTGTCGCACACCGTTCAGCTGGCACTGGCGTACCGCGTCGCGGCTCTTTAGAGATGAACAGCCACGGCTGGCATATTCGTCAGAGTATAGGCTTGGGGAAGTTCGAGAGCAATGGAATAAAGCTGGCGATATCGCGTAGATCACTGGTCGCGCATGACGGAGCACCCATGATGAATATTTTCCTCATGTCTGCAGTGCTTCTGGTTGGTAAGCGCCCTCGCGCACGTTCACATTTGTGCTGTGGAAAGAACGAGCAACTCGCTGATCGCTTCCACGTCACAATTTCATTGAGAGTGCAGGAATGCATGACACACTTCTTCTCATATTGTTTCGAGCGTACTACACGATACGAAAAAGCCAAATTTATCTTCAGTATGAAGCGAGGCTGAAAGCCAGGATCGTACTTCCGCAGAATAGGCTCTAAGATCGCCTGCTTCCACCAGATGGCACATGATGTTGCTATCAGATGTTATTGTATTGCTCTTCCCATATGCTTGTGCTTCGCCAGACATGTTTATCAAGCTTTATAACTCCCCCAAAGCCGGTTGCATGCCTGCGTACATGCCCTGAGTATATGCGATGGCGTTTGGTGTGTTCGATGGATTGGAGTCGTCAAGGTCGTGTCAGTGGTCGTAATCGTCGTGTATGTGTCGGCGAGGGCGTCTCGCTCATAGCCGAAGGTTCGCGAGGGCACGCCAACCTAGGGAAAAACTGAACAGCCTAGAGCCTACGTCGACGTTGGGCCACCTACTTTGCAAGGTTTTGGGTCAACGTAGCCTGCAGACCTGTTCAGTTTTTTTCTTGTATGAGGTGAGGGGTTGGTTGCAGTTCGAACTCTTCGAGAGACTGTCGGCAGTGCGCACACACGTCCGGTTTGTCTGCGCGCTCAAGCCAACTCCGTAAGCAGTTGTGACAGCTGAGCTTCCCTGGTACAGTCAGTCAACGTGTTGGTGAGTAGACGGATGGGATACATACCGCAGCAACGTAGCCTCTGGTAGTGAATACCATCCGCTTCAAACGTCTCGACGCTATCGAAACATATGAAGCATTGACGGTCCAGTTCCGTGTTTGCAGCGTTTCGCGCCGACTCCGCCATTAGCCGATACAATGATTCAGGCCGTCGTATAGGCGGTGAGCTGGGTGGTCGACTGGATGGGTAGGGCTGATAACGGTAGACAGCGGAGCGCTGCGTAGGTGTGAAGATGGGTGCCGTCGACTGCCTAGCACTGAGTGTATAGGGTTGTTCGGTTGAAGGAAGAGGTCGATCGCAGGAGGGTTGGCGAGTACGACGCAAGGACTCGTAAGGTTGATGTAGAAGGCGCATCGCGCGCTCTTCACGCCGGGGAGTTGTTGGTTGATACTCGCGCGCAAGTGTGAATTCGTCGTCATCAGAGGCTTCGAGTGTTGCGGCCGAACGAGCAGCCCCGGCGGCGGGAGCATTGGCAGTGTGGGCGACGCGACCATCTCGGACCTCCAGAGCAGCTTCATCCGCACGAACGCCTTCCACAATGCGACCGGCCTCGGCGGTGCGCTCGGCTTGAGCTCGACGGGTAGCTCCAGATTGACGGGCAGTACGAGCTACGACAGCATATCGAGCCCTACGGAGTCTCTTCAGTCTCTCCCAGTCCTTCTTCAACGCGTTGTTTGCTCCGTCGGCCGGGATCCAGCTGGGCTCGTAGCGCAAACCGGTCTTCGGATCGATGCCAGCCCATTTGACCTCGTACCACAGTACGCCATCTTCCCGACGCTCCTCTTGAAGGACGCACTCGGCAAGGTGCTCTTCGTCTTCCGATTCTGGCGACGGTTCGGCGTAGTCGGGGCGTGCGGATGTGCGTGTGGAGCGGCGTGGCTGGCCCGAAGCTGGTGTATGTTAGCAAACACGATTGCGCGCCAACGATGAAGACAAGAAGTGCAGAAGGGCTCGGAGATGACGGGAGGGGTAGCGGGCTACGTGCAAGGGCGGTCATACCAGGCGCGGTTGCCATGATGCGATGAGGCTGGCGCCGGCGCTACTTTGTTAGTGTGGGACGGTTCTCGTGTTGGTTGGTTCGGAGCTTTGCTAGTCAGGGCGCGTGCCGTCATCGCCAGGGGTTAAGCGAGCTTGAGTCCGCCATACACGTGACTACGCGTTTCGCCAATGAAAAAAGGCACATCCGCGGGGGATGCGATCCTCGACGGTCGCATCCTTTGCGACGACAACGTTGCTGCAGTATGCCTTCGTGCCCTCCCCCAATCCTCCATGTAGTCGGTAGCGCAATGAAGTGGATGTACTGGTCGAGAACTGAGTGACGTACCAATTTTCGCTGTGTCGGTAGTGAAGACAGATTGCCATACGAGCAGCACCCGTGCGTCTGCAGTACAACAAGTAGTCAAAAGGCTGTCTATCGATCGAGATTTTATGGGCTGTTGTCGCGTTCGCGAATTCCACCAGGGGAGCTGACGATGTCAGACGTGTTGCAATGTTGAGAGTCCATGTGGTCGGTCGAGAGGATATCTCACTGCTTGGTGTGCGTGTAGAGTCACTCCTTCGGCCGATACCGCGACGAAAAGGTCTATCACAGCTTTCGAGCGAGTGTCAGAAGCTGCGTTGCTCCGCATGATGGCCAAGCGCGAACCACCCCGAGCTAGATCCGCGCCGTTGAGCTTGAAGATCAACATACGGCCCGCACCGCGACTGCGGCCCCGCCCAGTCCAGGGCAGTCATGCCAATAAGTCCACCAGTGAGGGCGAAGGTTGAGGGGAGTCGTGCAAATATCTGTCGCATTGGATCTTGCTAGATCTCTTACGGGGTTTGCCCGAGTAAACCGTTGTAGACGCGGAGTTTCGATGGGAGAGACGAGTGGGGCAGGTGGCATGCTGTCTCCGATCTTCCGAACCTCTCCCATTTCTGGCAGCTGCATCCTCGTTCACCAGATGTTCAGCCCAACACATCTATGAAAGCGAGAACACGAGGAAGGATATGCGCGATGGCTTTGGATGTACTTGTATCATTGCATGCTAGTCAAGGACGGGCGCATACGACACCTTCATTTGTGCGGACTGCGGCCAGGGCACCTTGAGGAGAAACGGGGAGAAGCTCGGTGCATTGTGTGCTGGTGTCCATATTTACATAATATGAAGACTAAACCAAAAGCGGTGCCATATAACACATTGCGGGGACCTCAAATCTCGTACTACAAGGCATGAGCTGAAGAGGAGCTCACAATCGAGCGGCATTCGTGCTTCTCACGATGAGCAGCAGGGCGACATCTGCTACAACTTGCGGGACCTCCTTCGTCCCCATCACTTCCACCATTGGTTTCGTGGTCGTTGTCTTTTTGCATCTGATGGCGTTCGCGCTACCACTGTCACCCGCGTTTCCCGGCAAGCTGTGGCGCCCGTGATCTTTAACGTCCTCTAGGATTGTGAGAGCTCGTCAATCTGATCTTGCGGAACGTAACTCTCAGCGGAATCCCTCTGCCTCTTTCGGGTTCGTGATATTGATACGTGGTTGCTGTTGGTGGCCTTTGACTTCGAGGTCGACTTGGGTGTTGCCACACTCCTACGAGGCGGCGTCTTTGGATTTGCCGTGGCTTGGGTGGTGTGAGAACGGACAGAGACCGATCCGCGAATAGCGAGCGCTGACATGCGTCTAGCCTCTTTCAATTCGTGACTCGCCTTCTCTATAGCGCGAGCCTTTTGCCAAAGGGGAAGTGCGTCCTTGATAGCTTGGAGCCGATCACCAAGCGCCCAGTCTAGGTGGCTCTTCAGGATCGCTTGGGCCTTCGCGATCTGCTCCTCCATAGACAAACTGCTCCTCCATAGACAAACTGCACGAGTACAGTTCTTTCATAAAGTATTTTCCATTGTCACCCCCTTCGCTCCAATGTAGCCATAGCTGGAGCAGCATCATATCGCACGTAACGGACATGTGCGTCGTGTAGGCCGATGTCGCAGGTACGGAATCGCCATATGCGGACTCGAAGTATTGCCGGTGGTAATTCACCATCGTCGCGCCGTGGAGAGCCGACTTCTTCATGGCATTAAGGATGGAATGTCCGTCTGCTGCCTCCCACTCGGCAGTGAGGAATGGAAAGGGTAGTTCGGGGTTTAGCTTGAAGCTAGCAATCTAACGTCAGCATCGGAGTCTGGTGAGTGATGGTCAACTCACTTCTCCAGGAGCTCGTTATCCCTCTCCGTGAACCCTGAGTCTACACGGGTCTCGGTATCGCGGGGATAGAAGTACCCAATGGCGAGATCCGGTTTATATCTCAAGGCTCCCGAATCGAAACTTGGTGGGATTGGGATAAAGTCTCCCGTCAGGATATAGTCGTGGCTGATGTCGATGTTGGGTATGCCACGTGCGTAGCCGGTTCGCTCTCCCTGGAAGAGCAACAGCGGCTCCACCATGTCGACGGCACTCTTCTTGTCCATGGAGCGGGCTTCCCGATGTTGACAGACGATTTCTCGTGCGCTATGAGCCTGTTCGGGCATGACCGGCGTGTTCAGCATTTGCTCCACACGCTCATTCAGCTCTTGTGGGAACGCCTTGTCGACACAGTCGACGATGAGGTTGTGTTCGACTAGCTCGTCGATCGTGCACCTGAATCCTTGGGAGGACGGTGTGGTCGGGGGTGCCATGCTGAGCGAAGACGGAGAAATGAGTTGGGCGGATGGAAAGATCAATGACTGGCTGGCGATGGTTGAGGACGCGCTTGTCTAGCAATCACGTCGAGCATTCTGAGCTCAAGGTCGCAAGATGCAATCTGTTTGCGCGATCGCGAGAGATATTAGCGATACATGGCGCTAATCCCATGATGGACGATGTCTGCAGCTTTCCGCAAGGCGCCTCGTCGTTCTCACAAGCCTGACCGGATCTTCTGGTGTGGATGGACGAAGCAGCAAGTATGCATGTGGTTTATGTCGTAGCAAGCGAGCATGGACGGCAGTGATCTGAGATGCGAGAGTGGTGGCTGAGAATGGAGACGTTGGGTGGAGGAGGACGCGCTGCGCGCCAACCCTGAGAGCCGCCGGCGCACGCCAAGCGAGCTAGTGCGCGTCACCTGTACACTACCACACCACTCGAGATGAACGACATTGACCCGGGCAAGATTGTACGACATGCACCACCAACATATGTGTGGACACTTACGCCGGAATGTGGACAGTGAGCGAAGTGCAACGCCGACGCAAGTCACCATCGCACCTTCCAACAGGCATCAGATAGCTGGTTGACATGCAGGCATCGATGGAGCCGGAACCAGCTCTCTCGGCGTCAAATTCACGCCGCTTGCCACTTCACAGACCTACGGGTACACGGCATACCTTCGCAATAGCTCTGTTGTCAACAAGCTTCATCGATCAGCACTTCCATTCACGACACTGGCGCCACAAGTACCTTTAGCTGCGACACGGCCGAGGCGGACGCTGAACTCAACACTTTCGTCCCATGTTAGAGGCCGACATGACCGGACTGTGAGGCTTCAGCACCTCCGAATATCGAACCCCATCTTTCACACCCAGACGACTACAAAGCGACCAAGAAGGTCATGAGACGTGCTGAAGTGTGTTTCAGAGCAGACAAGCGGTTTGTACGCAAACATTGCTTCTGGGTTGGGTCAACGTCGCCTCCATGGTTGTGAATCGCAAGACCGCACACTCGAACATGTCAATCGGTCGTCAGATCCTTGCACTGAATACGGGGAGTCGCATCGTGGACCGCAACGGTATCTCCCCTGGGATTGGAAAAGTATGGGCCCGCATGACATCGGAGGAGGCCTGTATGCACTTACCACGGAATATACCTTCGAGAATGAGCACCGGCTCACCCTCGAGAAGATCAAGGCCGACCACTTGCGCGTTCGCTACTCCGGTCCGCTAAACAAGATGGCCAGAGAAGTGGGAATCCTCAAAGTTCAGGACGATGACAAGCACAAGGTCGAGGCCGCTTTACCCCGGGTAAATTTCCACTACTACGGAGCCAACGGGCATTCGCGAGAATTTGATATGGAGAGGGAGGCCACGCGTGGTTTCCAAATAAACAGCCTGATACAGCAAAGATCAGGCGTCCGCGTGGACAAGGAGGGTTTTACGACAGGCAAAACCTTCGGTATCCTGACGAACATACACTTCAGCATGAAAGGTGCCTAGTATGCACCAGTGAAGCAGGAGGTCAGAGACAACCCCGACGAGAAGCTCAAGATCAAGGATCTCGGTATTTCCTTGGAGAAATTATGGCGGCACGACATGCACAAGTGGGCCGGCATCGTTAGCTGGATCGCTGAATGCACCCCGTTCGCCGCCCCAGGCGACACTGGTGCTCTGGTATATGCAGTGGAAGAGAGTCAAACGGTGCCCTTGGGCATACACATTGGTCGCCTGACGTTCCAGGAAGACCGCAGCATGTTCTCGGGCCTCGAAGCCTGGTTCGTGGAGGGGGGAATGCCATCAGCTCAAGTTGCATTTCTGACCCGCTTGCTCGTCGTCGACATCGACTATCATTCCCCCAAATTACACGACACCCATCATTCCCGAATTACACGACACCCAAACACCCATTCGTAGACTTAGATAGATGATGTGATAGCACCAGCTGAGCGGCAGATGAGAATGCTACTGATATTTCCCGCACTGAGTCTCAGCTTCGCTTGACCCCCGTTTGGCCGTCACGCAGATATCATACTAATATGAACCTGACATCGGACAGATGTTTAGATAGGGCTTGTGCGAGTCCGAGTCTTGTCTTCACGCAGGCGTCAAGCCACATGGCGAGTCGAATAAAAGGCTTGCCGCGTATTATGAGCCTCCTAGTTTACACTAGCGATAAGCAATTGAGCTTCGCGGGGAGCAGCATGGTCTAGAAGGCTTCTCTTACTTGAAGCTTAAGGTAGAAGAAGGCTCCTTACGCGCGTAGGTAGACAATATACTTTACTAAGCTCAATGCAACTAAGACTCCTACACTCTACTTCCTACCCTATTAACTTATAAGTCTTATTTCACAACTACAAACTATAACTAGACCTGTATTTATAGCTAACAACAACTCCCTTAAGAAGCTTATCATCAGCTTCCATAGAGTACCGCTGCCGCCACGACTTCCGCCCGCACTAACTAAGCGTATCTCTAACATCGCATAGAGAGGTGACAGAGTGGATCTGGTTTCCTCGGAAGGCGGATGGTTAACAGAAGCGCCGGACCAGATGCAGTCCATGAAGTTTTGTCGTCGTCGCGCAGACCTCGAGTACCTTCGCCATGGGCATCTTGACTACTTGGACCTCGCCGTTGTGATCGGCCCAAAGTCCAATGAGAAGGACTGGCTTGAACGAAGGGGGGCAATGAATCAGGAAGTATCCATCATGCATGGCAAGCTAGCCGGTAAGTGTCTTTCATCGCCATGACTCTCGAGGCTGATATTTCGCTTTGCAACGTCAAGATGAGCACTCACGATTACCACCGGAGACGCCTTGAACTCGGAATCCCCCAGCTGCTCGTAAAGCCGCCTATCTCTCCTCCTTTGGAGTGTATCAACGAAGACGTCGAGTTTGGTGTTGGTGTTGGTGTTGGTGTTGGTGTTGATGGGGAGGTTACGTTCAATCATTGCGTGAAGCACGGGGTAACATGCATGAATCCGCCACCTCATTGAACCTGGAGATCGCCCAGAAGTGGACCAAGGGTCATGATGTCAGGATGCACTGGGTCTACTCTTTCCCCGGAAGAGAGACAGTCGAAACGGCGGACATGGCTCACGGGCAGATCATTTTGTGATAGATCTAACATTGCTTTTTGTTCACCCAAGTCCATGATGTATATCTATATATGATTGTACGGTTCTATAGCCACCACTGGTCCACTCAATAACTTCTCTTCATTCATGTCCAATGTATACTGTCTGTCCTCGAATGAACCTGCTGCCAATGGAGCGCGCTAAGGGAATTGAACTAGTTCCGCTTAGCCCAAAACCCCGTAAGGACGGTATGCAGTATATGATGTTGGCTCTGGGCTGACATCGCGGAACTCTGCGGCAGCCGACGAAGGGCGAAGACGGTGCCCTTCCCTGGAGTCGGAATTCGAGCAAGAGTCGCGAGATGTTTCATCCAGGAAAGGATTTGGCGGGCTGACGGCATGATGACCTCCGGCACTCTTCGGCACGGGATGCATTTCCTGGTTGTCTTCCAGATCCGAGTCGTCTCCTAGGCGTTGATGATGAGGTCCAGCGTGGCCAAGCTTACCATTGCAGTCGTCGCAACGACGTTTGCTACAGCAGCAGCAAAGATGACGTGACAGCCACGAACGCGGCATCTTGGCGTCCGGGCCACGGATGAAGCGACCAGGATGGACTATGTTCCACACGAAGATGGCCAACCACATTGGAGCTGACTCCAAAACGTACAGGAGAGGCTCGTTGCTCGGCAGAGGGTTGCTTGCGCCAAGACCGGCGGAGAACTCGGCGAGACGGTAGATGATGCGAATAGTGATAGCCAGCAAGCATGCGTACAGCGCGTACAGCAACCATTTCCAGCCACCAATCTTGTCTGGGGGCAAGCGTCCCACCCTCTCCGCCTGGAGCTGGTCGCGGTGAAACTTGACGACCAACCCCAGGAATAGAACAATGAAGCCCTCCTGCATACCAATACCGCCCATGTATATGTTCAAGCCCTTCTTTTGTGCTTCTGGACTCGCGCCTGGACCTGCCATTCCCCCGCCTACGAGCTGGATGACGAACGAGACAATGTCGAGGGTGACGAAGATGAGTGCGAGGATAGAGGGGGAGAAGAACCAGACCTTGCGAGTGGGCGAGTAGAAGTGAACGATGCGGGCGAAGACCATGTAGGCGAAGGCGTTCACCCAGATAGGCGCTACCAAAACCAAGATCTGAGCGACCGTTGCAATGCCGGAGGATTGTTGGTCCTTGGAACCAAGAGCGCGAAATGCATAGGCGCCAGTTTCCCAAAGAGCGGCCATGATGATTACCCAGCAGAATCCATTGCGGTACACGATTGCTTGAACCAGATGTGCGATTGTGAGCATGCCAAACAGGACGGAGAAGGCTACCGCTGCGGCGAAGTTGGGAAAGTATACCCACAACGCATTGCATGCCTCCGCAGGGACGTAGCCATCAAGCCCAGGAGTCGCATACGAGCTGAAGCCAGGCGTGCAGGTCTCGGGTGGAAGATCAAGCGAGAGGGATGGTATGGAAGGTTCTGCGATCGATAATGTAGGAAGGTCTAATGAGAACGGCGCAATGCTTGGTGCGGATTCGTCATCGCGACGAGAAGGTGGAGCAGTTGCTGATGGCAGCGAGCTGATGGCATTTCTAGCGGCAACGGCTGGGGAGGGTATGGATGTGGGTGTGGGTGAACCGATGCAGTTGAGGGGCAGCAGGAAGGCGCTGAGAAGCGCAATTGTGTATCTCATGATATGAGCACCAAAGAGAGCAAATTTAGATGTCTATGATTTGTTTTGTGGGCGATGAACACACGGGGCATTATACTGTTATACATGTTGGCAAAAGGAAGCTGTTGTTGATACATACGTAGGCAGTGCTGTTCTAAGTTCGTGGACAGCGAGGCTGAGGATGAAAGACGTACGCATCTCGCAAGCCTGTCTATATCGGGTGACTGAGACATGTATTGTAGACGGTGGTTGCGGATGGGGCGTAAATGGCTTGCATAGCGTGGCTGGCGGCTGTAAGCAGCCACTTATTCATGTTTGATGCTGGAGTTTCGCTTAGCCCCTGGCAGGGATCGCGAGTGCGAAAGATTTTGGGTGATACGATGCAGCTCGTGCTGGAGAATGAATCGCCGTCGATATGGTAGTGCAATGGGTCCGGTAGTGAGAGGCGTTGATCGTGCAACCACTCTGAACAAATGTGCATGTTGAGCGCGACACCAGGTTTGCATTCCTTGTAACTAACTTGGGAACGAGGCGGAGCGCTACGGTTAATGCGTAGGGCGCCTTACCAGTTGGGTGACGTTCGCAACCCCCTCTCAGTGTTCTACCGCACGTTTGAACACGTCCCTCCTTCTGGAAGTAGAGCGGAGCAGACGTATCGGCGTAGAAGGTAGGATCTAGAAGCCGTTATGCGGACGCCGGTTGCGTGGCCGTTGAAATTTGCATGGCAGGGACAGGAACACGGCGCGGACAGGGGTGAGCGAGACGGACACCTAGATGAAAGCGCAATTCGAATGGAGAGCGCCGCGAGCCGCGGAGACCGAGCATGATGGAGAGATGAAGATGAGGGTAGGGCCTGGAGGACGAGACGAGGGGCATCGTCCACGCTAGTCCGGTTCTGGCAAAGTCTGTACCGAAAAAAACCATGGTGTAAACAGCGGTTGCAGAACACATCCGAATGCCACCCTCCGACCGAAGACCATGAGATATCCTGGATGTACTTGCAGACACCGATTGACGCCACAATAGAACGCTAATTCGGCGGCAGCGTTGACTGCTGTCAATGTCGCAAGTGGTGCCATGATGTTTGTGTTGCGCCCTTGAACATGGGAAGAGTAATCTGCGCGCACTGAAGCTATTGTGCCTCACTCGGACAGAAGTCGCAGTTTCGATCAAAATTGAGCGTGCGCAGCGGTCACCTGCCTCCACCCAAGGCCCCACTTCATAATACACCTCCGGGAGCTGGAGCGGCGGCCCAGACGACATCAATCTCTACACGACCAACGCTTTAATTCGCAACCACCCATAGCTTCCCCACGATGTCCCTCGGCAACCTCGATACCGATGCGGTATACATGGCAGCGCAGGTAGTTGAAACACAAGGCCGCTGCCTCATCTCTCGACCGGCTACACCCGACTGGGCCGGGTCATACGACTTTGACTTCGTCCTGGATCTTGACGAGAGCCTACGTTTGCTCCTTGATCAAATGGAACATAGAAGAGACCACTACGGCCGTGATGCTATCGAGTCGCGTCCTGCCCATACACCGGAGGCGATCTTGGCGAAGCATTGCGGCACCGGACATGGGAAGGCGCATCGCGAGGGCAGAATGACCATGGGCGCTTCTACACCGGAGGAAGACTACATGCGGGATCTTTGGGAAGGCGTACCTACCAGATACAAACAAAGGATTCCCTTGCCACAGCTCTACCCCGACTACACCAGGAGCGTCGGCGTCGCAGCCACGGCGCCGCCTTCTCACCAAACCAGCGAATCAACTGTCATCCAAAAGCACTCTCGCGGTTCAAGCAGCAGCAGCGACACCGATGATCAAGACGCCGTCTTCTCTCGGCCACAGCGAGGCGACTGGACCGTACTGACCAGGCCGTCCGAAACCCCCAGTCAAGGTACCCTTCTGCACGACTCCACCTGCGTCCCGAGATTCCCCGCGCCTAGGGTTGAAGATGCGTCTCCATGGATGACATCTGGATGAAACGAGCAAAATCAGAGTCTGAGTGTCCAGCGCACACGATATCGATACTTGCCGAGCTTCCGACATCTGTGGCCGATTACGTCAAGAATACCAGAGAACGATGCGCCGGACGGTTCACAAGCATTTGGGCAAAGATTGGTACGCAGCACTTGTTTCCACAATGCTATCATGCTATTACCTCCCTATGTCTCCATTTTCAAGACCAGCATGCGGCGGACGTCAAGTGCCAGGCGCAATCTTTCGATACAGTGGAGATACGGCATGTCATTGGGTCTGGCTCACATGTGTGCGAAGAAAGTGAAGTTATCCTCTTTCTACGACACTCTCAGCTAGTAGGTGCGCTTCCTACGCGCTGCTATAATGAGCTGTTTCGCTTTATAGCCTTGTCATTTGGAAACAATTGGCAGTGGAGATGACGCAAAGATCTTGCCAGTACAACGCACAAAATAGTCATATGCTATGAATAGAAGAGATCCAACCAGCTCAAAGCCACAAAGCTATTTGAACCATAAACGTGGTCTACATGTGTCTGCTTCGTGAACTACTGGTGCGTCATTGTGGCCATTAAATATCAATAGAACCGGATAACCTCACACAATGTATACGGGATCGCGATCTTAGCTCAATAGTCAAGGTCGCCTAAACTGTTCTCGTTTGAGGAATACGAGAAAGCGTAATACTTTCGACATCATCTGATACGGTATTGTATCCAGGAACTGTCTCCCCATGTACGGGTGGTGGTTGTGCCCTCAAGATGCGACCAACTCCCATTCTCGATCCTTTTCAGCTTCTCTTGCATGTCCGTTCACACTCGCATCCATGGACCTGTTCACAGCATCTGTGCTAGCCGCCTGGGCACTGCCCCTATGCGCCGACGCCCTCACCACTTTCCCATCCGACTCCCCAGTGCGTCGCCCGGCATCCGCGGTGTCAAGGGCGCCGAGCCTCCACGCGTACTTGTTGGCTCCCTCTGCTGCTTTCTTCTACCCACTGGGTCAGTGCATGTAAAAGATTGGGTGGGCCATGTCCTTACGACGATGGACTCCACCCTGCGTCGGATAGGCAAGCGCTGGTTATGTTCCCCCAACGATTGCTTGCAGTCCATGTGGAAAATGAATTCCTCTGCATCTCGCTGAACGGCCCGCATTTCTTGCCTGATGCGCAGCGCGCGTGCGTCGAACTCGTGTAAGAAGGCGCGATCGCGCAGGGTCGCGGCCTGCAGTGCCGTTTCTTCAGCTTGACACTTGGCTTCCAGCGTCGCAAAATGGTCCTGGAGCTTGCAGTAAGAGACACTGTGGTCGGGAGCTGTCGCCATATTCTCGCGGTGCACTTGCAATACGCTCGTGTGTGCAGGTCTGGGGTGTTTGAGGAATGATGTGTCCTGGAGAGAGGGAGAAGAATATGGTCGATGCTGATTGCAGTGAGAGCTCAGGAGGATAGAATGATGTAGCTCTTTGATCCCATCGTGCAGATTAGATGCGTGTGAGGTGAGTGAGGATGTGAAATGCCCCGTAACGCTTGTCGTCGTGTAGCAGATCAAGGTGATGAGTGAGACGTGAAGGTACCATCAACCACAGTTCCACCCCGTGGAAAAAGGATGGACTGCATATTCAACCACTGAGGCCAGAACAGGCTAGAATAGACGCAGTGGTAGTGGTAGTATGAGAGAAGAGGAGAGTATTCATTCTTCGTAGCTACAACTACCAGAGATATGCGAAAAGGGAACGTAATATTCTAGAATGAGATTGCGAGTACACGGATGACGCATAGGATAATGGGGATAAAGATGTCAAGGTCAGTCGATGATGTCTCCGATGTGGGGCTAGTCCTCTTACGGTCAAGCTTCAACTGTGCACATAAGAACGTACGCGAGCGCGAATCTGCCCAGGTGGTCCAATGCGACCCCGCATCGACATCTCGCCACAGCGCTCCCACCTCATACAAGGGAAAAGTTAAACACGTCTGCAGACTACATTAACATGAGTACATGCAAATTAGGTGTGTGAGCATCAATGTAGACCCCAGGTTGTTCACTTTTTCCCTAGGTTGACGTGCTCCTGGTGTGTGCGTGTCCGCCGTCCACACATCTTTCCCCATCTCACGAATCAAACCGAAAGGAAAAATTGCGTCATCGCGGTTCTCTCCATCAGTCTCGTCGCGTCATGACTATTCGAGCTCGAGCTCGCCCCAAGCGAACCGCTCCAGCTGTCGAGCTCCTCCTCAGGAGCCGGGGTGGCTGAATCATGCGCGCACGAATTCACTCATCCACGTAAAGGTGCTGCCTCCAAGTCTGGTCTTCGAGAGCAATGGCGCTGGTACGACGTCTTCCCCTCCCAAAAGTGGAATGGCAGCTGCTGACATCCTCACCTAGACGACTTCCGCAACCGATGCGATTGCCACAGCCGAGCCGCTCTTCCGAGAGCCAGCCCGAAGCAAGCACGACGCGCATGCTTGGAAGTCTTGCCCCTCGTCGGACACTCGCCTACCTCTCTTCCACGTCGCCGCGAACAAGAAAGCCGTCAAGGGGGAAATTCGCTATGATCGAGAACGCGCAACAACGACAAATCGATCGGCGGCGCGGCGCTTGAGTTTGCTGTGTGAAGGAGAGGCCGTATGAGCTGAAAGGTCATGGCTGGGTGGAATATGCGCCGCCCTCATCGAAAGGCCTCCCGCCTTCAGCGACGACGTCCGTAGGCTTCCTGCGATACTTCCTCCCCCACCACACAAGCGGCCCCTTTTCACGACGTACAAGACTTTGCGGATGCGCCGAATCGAAAGTCGCCGGAGGAGTAGAAACATGAGTCGAGTTGGAGTAGTCTGTGGCGGCAGTAGAAGCTTTCGACCCTTGATTCGGCCATGTCTCGATTATCGCGGTGCAGGGGCTCAGCGCAGGGATCGGTATGAGCCATCAGCAGCCCCATGTGGCTTTCTCGTCCTGTCCCGATCAACACTCTTTCCCTACTCGTGGAGGCTGGATAGCAGCTTTCACGTTCCTGACGACGTCGACATCTTCATGTATCCGGTTCCCATGCTCCGGCTTCCACAAGTTATACTACCTTCTGCCTTACTAGAATCGTATCAATCACCCTCGTGTCTGACCTGGATGATGATGAAGGCCGTAATCTGACATCGAATCGTCTTCCATCGCTCCCACGCGAATACTACTTGTTGCTTCCCTTGAACCTTGTCATAGTGCCGAATCTCATATGATAAGAATCGAAACACTGGTTCACAGTTCGAGTAGTGGTAATGTCGCATTCGCGCAAGGGCTTTGCGTTGCGGCCTACAGATGACAGCAGCATTTATTCGAATAGGTTCTTGCATCTCACCGAAGCCGAGTGTAGTAAGCGTATCAAATCCTTTGTCGAGATCTTCTCATTATGTCGTTCAATTCGGCAGGCACCTAAGAAGATGCACTGTCGGAGGTCGACCAGATGACGCTGACCCAAAGCAGCCTAGCTCGGGTTGCCGTCACTGCCAACCATGGATTTCGTCGTGGCTGTGAGTTCCTTCCCACTCATCCAAGCACGCGGTGTGTCTCTCACTTTTCACCTCACATCATCAAAGCCGCTAACAATGGGCATTCGTGGCCCACCGTCTCGCGTATAGCATGGGTACCTCGTTAGCAAAGGATGCCCGAGCACTGCAACGCCAGATTTCTACTTTAAACGCAGATTCGGAAGCCACGCTGATCACATACTCCAACTTACTGCACAAGTATCCTGAAGACCGTCGCGCGTTGCTCGCACTGCTCGACACGACCGCACACGGCATCATCGAGGGGTGGAGGCTACGAGCGCTGGACGACCACACGAACGCACGAGGAGCATTCAATAGCCTGGAGAAGGGACGCTGGCTAAATTTCGGCTGGCTTGAACTTGACATCGCCTTCGCATCGGTCTGGGTCGACAGACCGACCTTTCTAGTTCAACTGCGAGCGCTGCACGACAGAACCAAGCTCGATTGGAACACGGCTGTGGGCTTAATTGCAACTGCTAAGGGCAACGCTCCCGACTTCAAACCAGCACACGTTAAGAACGCACTAGACAAAGCACGAGCAGCAGAGAGAAGCGCAGCAGCCACACACGTAAAAACGGCCGACCAAGGCGACAAGAGGTCGGAATACGGGCCTGCAACTGACGACGGTGAGATCCAGGAAGGGGGTGCAGGACAGATCGATGACGAAGACACAACGCTTGTAGATCACGATCCGCCGCTACAGCAAAGCACTATTCGCCCACCCATAACGCAGTCCGACCCCCCAAGCTATAGTGACGACGACACGTGCTTAGACGACGCCATCCTCCCAGTACGAGAGGTCGAACGGCAGCATCTCCATCGGCAGCATCTCAACGAGCAGCGTATCGAACCGCAACAGCTCGATCAGACGCGCCTCACCACGATGGCCACAAGCAACGGCCAAAGCGTACAACCTGAAGATCGGGTCGCGATCGTGAAGCGGTGGAAGCAAGAACTGGAGGACAGTCGCGCGAAGGCAAGGCAGTCTCGGGAAGCCAATGTTGCTGCCGGCGTACATCTCGAGGAAACGACGAACACATCGAATCTGAACGCACGCAAACGAGTCGCGCGTGTCGCCTTTGGTATACCAGATGATGAAGGTCAGGTGGGTGGTGAAGCCGCTGGAAAGGTTTTGGCTGATGCGACGGCCGAGCTGGAACGCACAGCGACGGCGTGGAAGGCCGATCGGGAAGAGACTGCACGGAGGGAGGCAGAGTTTGTCGAGATCACGCGTGTGATCCTGGAAGGGGTATGAGGGCTGGAAGTCGATGGCACAACACTACCACTGCGGCGGCTATGAACATGATCAAAGCGAATCGAGGGGGTATGAATTCGTGCGACTCGCATTTGTACCTAGGTAGCATACTTACCGTCACGGAATGAACGTGGTTCTATATTTGGTGTAATAATGTAACCTCGTGTACCTAGTAAGACTCTGCCTTTAGGGTTTTTCCTCGGCGTCACATCTCTACCCAACTCACCACGAAGACAGGCAGTCTGATCTGCTCTGGACCAGACTACGCGTCGCAACAGCTATAAGGGTACTCGATACGTTGCGATCTCGACGAGGTGACCCCTCCAGCGTCCCCGGTCTCGGACCCTTACTATACTGGCAACGTTCTACCTGCATCCGATACAAGGAACGTACTGAGCGGGATTTCTACTTACTGTCGACTGAGACACGTCTCAGCGCACCTACAATGACCTGGCTGGCCTCATCACCATCCTACCCATGCCGTGCAGGAGATGACCGTAGCGTAAATCGCCGCTGGCTTCGCCAAACGGAAAGTATCCTTTGAGCACCATCATTGCTGTGGATATGTGTTTCCCTGGTGACATCGATCGATATTGAGGGCGGATGGCTGGGTCGGCGCAATGTCGTTGCTTCTGATATATTCGCATCGCTTCGTCCGCTGTATAGCATATCTGCTGAGAGCTAGAGTTAGCGTCGGTGTTTGGGGATGTCTTCATGAACTGGAAATACGCACCGGAATAACCTCGCTACTCAAACAGCTCTCGGCACTCTATCGGCGTGGCTCTCGCGCATCCTATGCGCAACGAGGCGCACATATCTGCGACTGCTTCAATGGACACAAGGACGTGGGCATTGGCTACCGCATCCAGGAACGACCCATCGTGAACAAGATCGGGCAACCGGCGATGTGCTCAACGCGATAGGCACTTCCTCGGCCGTGGTCTGTTGTTGGATATGTCGAGTGATCGGCATTGGTGCCTGGAGACGTCTGCGCACCCGCTAGCTCATGATCGTCTTCTGTCGGCGCTGTGCCTTTCCCACCCGTGGTTGTCGTGGCGCAATGTTGTGGAATTCGGATCGCGACGCCTGCGAGAGCGTGTGTGTCCATGCGCGAGTGTGCGTCATGTCATAAGGTGGGGGCAATCTGGATCTGGGATGAGGAGCGACCGAGGTCGACAGATTAGACAGGGATCCTCGACGTCGTTAGCGCGCACGTAGCAAGCACGTGGTAGCGCCATCAAATTAAGCAGGTGGTGCTCATGTATACTTTCGTCCAAATACTTCGTCGTAGCATGCGATGCAGAATGCGATTACCCCTGGTGACGTTTCTGTCGAAGCCGAGTGGCTTGCACTCATGACCGTAGCCATGACCAGATCATCGCCTGGTCTGCGATCCATGGCGGTTCGCATGTGAAATGGTATGCAAGAAGTTGCCCTGCGGCGTGTGATCGAGGGAGTCATCAGTACCGACTGAAGAATAGTGAAAGCTTGTGATATCGGCCATGTCCCCCATATTGCTCACCCTCGACCCGATCAAGTGTCTATCTTGGACATTCTACGTCCGTCATGCGCGCGATCATTTCTATGCTAAGGTCCCGGAAGTTGGCTCTTACTTCCATCATCGGTTTCCAATGCCTTCCGGTTGTCTTCACCGCCATCTTTTCCGTGGATATGGCATTGGTGCAGGTGCTGGTCATGTTTTCTCTCGGATCCATTGGAAAAGTCTGCTGCCGTCGCGGCGCAAGTCAAAAGTTGCCGTCCCCCCGTTGTCGGGCGATTGGTCATCGCCGCTGGTTAAGTCGCACAACAGCGTTGCGGATGGCCAGAATGGACTCTGGCAGATTGTGGCGGCCAGCGATGGCTTCCGGTCGCGAAGGCTTCAGGTCAGGATCGTAATTTTGTTCTGGTTGAGAATGGCGAGTCTAGGCTGGCAGCGACGCCTATCGCTTGTGATTGAAGATGCGGTGTCGCGATGAGGTTGACGCGTAGCGGGGTGGCTCGCGCGTCATCGGGCATGGTCCACTCTCATTGGCTGATCAGCGGGAGTGCGATCCTGCCGACCACGCGAAACTCGAAGGCGACACGTCTCCTTCACCTCACATATACATCCTCGTTCCATTAACCACTCCTGATACTCCTCGCTACACGCATGGTGCCTTTACTGTAGTCTTCGGGGCAGGAATCCGTCAAGCTATTGCGCATACGTGGCCCGCGCGGTGCCCATGTGTAACAAGGACCATTCCACCCACGTCCGTTACCCTGTCCAGTTTCTGCATCCGTCCAGCGTTATGTCGATTCTCTCTGTCATTTTCTATCGGTCGACTGTCGCAAATTACATGTTTTGAGCCGGTCTCCACGGCCTTCTTGGTGTCTTCAGGGACGAAACACGTTCACGGTACTAGTCATGTCAATGACGGGTTTCGATACGTGCGCCTCAAAATGAATCTTACCGCGACATTGACATTCTTTGTATCCCTCTCCTAGGGTATAGGAAACATCCGATTTGTGTGTCGGCTTAGCATATTGCCATGTATCACCGTACTTAGCCTGTTACTACATTTGACCTTCCACTTGCGTGAAACGCAACGAGAAGAAGACACGTATGGTGCTCGTCGATAGAACATCTACTTTCGTATTCATAGGGTAACGGCCGCCTCCTTGCTACAATGTCGCTGGTGGAGCTTCGTCGCATGCGGGTCGTTGCGGCGCTAACGCCAAGGATGTTAGGGTATGATGCAGGTACACAAACAGTTCGAACGCGCACTTGAATCAAAGTGAAAAGCACATGCGAGCCGCCCGACACTCGCTTCCTCTCGCGCTTCCAGCAGCTCACTGTCATCGTAAAAGACACCAGTCAACGACACGATTAGTTCCTTTCCAAGGTCATCGACATGGAGCGACCGCGTCCTCAACAGTCACGTTTAGTCGACGATCTATCGCCCCAATCCGGCAAACGAGCGACCCAGTCCGCAGGCCGTGAGAAGCCTGAGAGACATATCATGGTGAAATCTGAGCAACCAGAAAGTGCGTCAGTACCAACCCACTTCCTCTTCCCCAATGCTGACCTTTGGCCAAGTTAAAATCGAAGACTGTCCCTCATCACCGCCCGTATCGTGTCACGCGCATATCGGCTCCTCGTCTTCGGAAGCTAAATTGAGCTCCCCGTTATATTCAAGAGATCTCAGCACTCATGCGTCGCTTCAATCTTCATTCCGGCCAATCATCCCCACCTCCTACACGACATCTCTGAAAAAGGGCGATACTTGCATCCCCACTGCCCAAAGTCTTCGAGCTGCCGGATTCATTCACCCCTCATGGCCCGAAGCTCGATCGCGGGCACCCTACGTCCTGCCCAGGGGCTGGTACCGAGCATCAGATGGGAACGGCAATACGTACTTCTACAATGGCTTGGGCGTTGCGACCTGGCTGCGACCGACGGAGGTACCAGGTCTGCCTCCGGTCACTCAAGACATGGTAGACCGATACAACAATCCACGAACCTGGGCAGAGGCTTCACTGCACACCAGCAAGCCGACCGAGACACCGAATACCCCTCCGATCACCCAAGGTCTGGTAGATAGGTACGATGGTCGAGACGCAACAGAAGAGGCAGGAAGGTTACCGCAGACCCTCGAGCAGGCTGACGTGCCAACTGACCAGCCCGAACCTGAGGAAATCCCACGCGCGCAGCAGCCCATCCCTTCGGGCTCTCGAGGCGCCGTTCCATACCACGCTAGCTCAATGCCATGGAAACCCCGCCGCCCTTCGCTGCTCCGCTACGAAGCCTCTGCCAGATCCCCAGAAGATGGAAACCGCCATGCGCCACCGGAATTACGTCGCTCAAGATCCCCACGCTCCCCACCGCCAGCCCTTCGTAGACCTCGCTCCGTCGAACGTGGTCGCGGGAGAGTTCGTTTCGCCCTCGATGAAGATGAAACCACCACCTCCTCCACTACAATTGCTGCAGAGACGAGGCCAAAATTCCACAGCAAAGAACCATTCAGCCACCAAAAGGGCAAGGAACACATCCGAACCTGTTATTTCTGGAACCATCTGACCATTCCTCGCTGCACGAACGGCAATCACTGTCGATTTATGCACGAATGTAGTCATTGCCATAGTCTGGCTCACGGGCGCGCTCACTGCGACAGTGATCTTGGCGAAGGTTATCGACGTGGTCCACGCCGAGAGGGGGACGTATACTCACGTCGCTGAGATACGTCATGCGACCGCGCATCCAACATAAGAATGGCAGAGGAGGCGAAGAGGCTTTGTCGCCGAGCGCAAAGGAGGGAGAGTACCGACGTGGATGCGGATGATGGCAGTCAGCGAGAAGATATGGTGGTCATCTTGAGAAAGTATGGTGTGTGGTTTCATAACGGCGAGGCTGTAAGAAAGCCGAGGATGTAGTTATCAGTTTGCCCCGTGGAATGATGGATGAACTGTAATCATGTAGAACAAACTTCCCGATTTGTCTCAAGGCAGAGCAGATACAACACGTGTTGGTCGTTGCTCTGATGTGCTGCGCTCTTGCAGGCCGCCCTTCTCCGCGTGTTCTCGTCACGAAAGCCTCCTGTCACTTCGTGTTCTGACCGATACGTCATTTGTGTTGTTCCTTTGATGGCGCGGCTGCCTTTTGATGCCGAGATTTCATAGGGAGTGTAGGAGCCTGAAGGTTGAAGTTCGAAGTTCCCATGTCTGCCGTCTGTCAGGGTTCAGTGCAGCAACCTCGGCTGATTAGTAAGGCTCCATTCCGCCCACGATGTTGTCTTAACAGCCCCGGGGCAACTTCCAAAGTCATGAGCAACATTTCGCCACAAACGCTACCACTCCGAATGTCGCATTCAATTTACCCGAGCACACACGCGACAGAACCGGGATAAGCTCTGTGCATGACAAGTGACATGTTGTCAGTAAATAGCACTGGTCAGCCTGGGATGTCATCATTCCCAGTGACGCGTTTGCGCTGAAAGCGCGCCATCACGTGATGATGTCGCGCTGACTGCTGTGCGCTCATATCGCGTGTCGGTCCTCTCAGATTGCAAGCTTCAGAGAGAAGAAGACAGCCTCGAAGTCTGCATTCGAGATCACTGCGGGTTACGTACCGGCTTGATACGACACTGTTGCGTAGATGCGGAGATTGGGCAGGAGCAGAAGCTATGCTGATCACATACTGCAACGTAATGAACTGATCCCGAACTCAGCACGTATGCAACCCTTTTAACAGTCAGGCATACTCTCAGTTGCGCTCTAGTTGTTTTGCCCGGGTAAACCTGATGGATGGCATTCTGTTGACGTTTTCCGCAAGCGGTTAGACTGTTGAAGCTGCCTCGGCAATGTGGGAAGACGCGTCCGACTTCCTCATACGAGCCTCGACTTAACCATACCGCGGGCACTTCTTCGCACCGCTTCGCGTTGCGACATTGCATCTCAAGCTTTCACGTCGTGCTCTATTAATTTCTTAATGTCGCGTCACTCGCGGTTACTTCGTATAAAGCCTTCGCCATTGTTGACCACATGTTCTTCACGATCATGTCTACCGTCGTAGCGCGCTCCACTGTAGACTTCGTATGGTTCGGGTTTGGTTCCTCTAATGGGAAGTGGCTTATGGCTGGGGACACAAGAAGGTGATAGGGATGGCAGTGGTTCGCAGTCAAGATCAAGGCGCTCATGAAGAAGATCATCCATTGATACGTATTAGCAGAAGCCCAAAACGCTTCTCGCGGAAGGATATTGTAAGGGCAAAGTCGATTCGCTAGTGACAGTTGTCGTAATCAGATCGGCCTAAGAAGACACACCCGTCTTCTTCGAGCCGCGTCGAATGAGTGAAAACGTCCCCTTCCCTTGTTCCCTGCAGTCGCGTTTATAAAAAACCGCTTCCATAACCGCAAGATCACTGGCGACCACGTCACCGTAAGATTGGCTATGGTAGAGCCCTTGAAACCACACTGATCTCAACTATATCGTCAGCCCAGAGCAAGCCCATGAGGTATCGCATGTACTTACGACCGCTCCAGCCGTTTGTAGCTCGATCATATCCACACGAACAAGCTCCAGCATGCCTCAATGAACAATGAACACTACCAATGTGACCTTCAGCCAGTGGCGATGAAACGGCTTCGGAGCTTTTGCGATCGTGTCTTGAGTCCGTTCCGGAGGACGGCGAGTGTGGTGAGAAAGCCGGACCACTGAAGCCTTAGCCACTTCCTGAGATTGCCTATGGCGGACGAGCTTTGGGATTGCATAGCCTGGATAGTCTTTTCGTTCATGATAGCGATGTTGCGTCTCGGAGAGTTCGTTGTTTTTGGAGTGTTCAATGACAGCGAAGGAAGTGGATAAGTAATTGGCCAAGTTTCCCTCAAACGCTGAGCGATAACACGTCAATGGCTGACCTGGTTGAGATAGAGATTGAGTGCACGATGAGGATCGTGAGTCGAGTGTGGTATGAGAGTGAGCGCCGGACGAGCAAGGCAAACGAGCGCAGATTGGAAACCTTGACCGTTGCTGTTCGCTAAAATTGGGTTCTTACTGGTTGTGTTAGATCAGTCAGCTGTTCGACTGGCTCGTTTATGTGTGCACCTGATCGTCCCGGCTCGAGAGATTCGGCACAGTGAAAGATGCATGTCATGTGTGAGGACAAGAGTACGTTGTGCATCACCAAGGAGCTTCTCGCTTGTGAGGTGTGGTGAAATGGCGCTACAGGAACACAATGACGTTATAAAGTCATGATTTGCAATGTCGCCCAATACCATTTCAGGTTTTCTGAATTATGAGTTGATGCGATGTTACGAGATGTGAGTGAGAATGTCGATCATGACGCGTCGCTACTTGCGGCATTGACTGCGCTTTTGGCCATGTACTAGAAGATTACACCTCTGCGCTTCCAAACGAGTTTGCGTACCGTTTGTTGCGATGAAAATGAGGTGATCATACTACATTTAAGTAAGACAGTTGTAATAATGGTATATATCATGTAGCATGCGCTTTTGGCTCTATTCCATCGGAGTAAGAGGGCTCTTCTAATTCTTCGCATATCTGACGTATTTCTACTTTTACTCGGGCAATCTTTGCCACGGTAATCATGTTTGTTGAAATATGGGCACATTGTAGGCTGCCCAGCTTGCTCGGCGCAAGTAGGAGATGAGAGCTGGGCCTCAGCACGCCTCCATTTTGGGGCGGTGGATTGTTTTTTACATCGCCCTACCGTCTGCAGCATGATTAGCCATGTCTAGGCAATCCCAGGACGTAATTTTAGCCTGCTCAAGCTGTTTTGAGATCCAGCGAGGCGTATTCAACTTCGCGGAAGTGTCGCACTTTTCCACGCGTTAAGCCCGCTTCTCCAGAATTCTCCACCACGTTCAGGGTCGGGCGCTTGAAGCAATCAAGATAGCAGCGAAGGAGCAGAGGGATAGAGTGGGCAAACTCAGCTGGAGAAAGTCCAATCTATAGTCTAGCACGAGGACGAGATCACAGCAATCAAGCTTGATCAAACGCGGCAGGCTAGATAGGTCCAGTCGTGAAGGCACTCGATGATGGGCAATGTCGTGTAGAGGCTGAGTGCTGCAAGCGCGCGGTGTTGCAAGGACGGAGGTACATCGGCTTGAATCTTTGCCGAGATGATTCATGCGATAGCCTAGAACTTCGCGTAGTGCACACGGAAAAGCCTCTTACGTGCGATATCTACTTTCTCGTCATGTACAACGAGGCGTGAACGGTATATGCGGCGCAGAGCGCACCCATGACCGCAGTTCCAAATTCCCAGACGCTCACGTCGACATTGCATTCAGAATCCTCACGACTTGTGTTTTGCTACTCATGCAGACGGGAGCGCAACTGTTCAGCCTCTTGACGGTAGAGGCGTTTATGACTTCGAAATTCTTCCCCCCTCAGGTACCAAGCAAGCCAGGTACTTCAATGGGGTACTGACCGAGGTCCACAGAGCGCTGAGTTGATGAACAGCAGTAGCTCTGACCCCGCGCGCATGAGCGAAGGAGAGTATGCGAGGCTATCACACGCCTAGAACGGAACGGGGACAGTCCTCGCTCCATTGTGTGTTCTTGTAGTCTGCACGATCGCTCAAACTCCGTCGGCTGTTTGGTATAGCGTCGATTGATAACGTCGAGAAATGCTTAAGGAGCAGTGAGTGAGATGCGCCGGTGACATTGTGTGTGCATTGTCGAGCTGCTGTTACTTGGAGCTGTCGCATCATCCGCTCACTGCGGGTCCACCAGATGGTGCCTTGGTTGCAGTGACACGCAAACGAGCCGCTTGCGTCTTCTCCCGCGCGTATAGGGGCTGTATCGATTGTTGGAGGCGGTCGGAGGCGGTCGAGAGTGGCTGAAGACAGGTTGTATGGCGTTGAGGAGGCTCTGTGACGTGACTGGAGCATGAGAGTATGTTTCCCTGCGGTGCAAGTTGGGCCTCGTTCATGTCTGTAATCGCGTAAGCCAGTAGCTGCCCCTAGTCAAATGTGCGTGCCATCGGCGACATGCCGCCCTCCCTGGAGACGACGTGCCAAGTGGGCACCTGGTGAACTCGGCCGCGCAGCCACGGCCGAGTGCGATGTGGACGTGCCGGTTCAGTGGGCGTGAATGGGTTGACCAGCCGATGACGTGATGCGCGATGCCGTTGTTGCGGTTCCGGGGCGTCGACCGCTGATGGTAATGGTCGAGGCGGGCAATGCAGTGCAGAGACATCTGGGCAGCCTTCTAGTGCGGCTCTCGGCCACGCGGGGGAGGGCGGACAGTCTGCTTGGCATGGCGCACAGACCCCCGCGGCCATCGTCATCATCGCCAACCACTTCGCCCTCCCAATCTCAATCACCAAAGCAGATTCTCTCCACCGTCGCGCCAAACCCATCTGTTCCTGCAAATGTGTTGGAGTGCGACAGGTCTTTCACCTTGTATGATCAAGCGCTGACCCTTCGCCACCCCCAGGTGCAGTGCTGTCCTGTCTTCAGGATGGCCATGAACCATCCAATTATCTGGTCTCGATCCGGGCATCATTCGATACGCCTCACACGATGAATGTTCCTTCCATCACAAGGACAGCTATTGTTGCGCCTCGCTTGCGGATAGAGCAGTGCTTTCACGCCGCTACCTGTCGCTTTTCACTTCTCATGTTACACGACTGATGGCAGGCTGCATGTATCAGTCTCAACCACGCAATGGCATCTTGGCACCGGCGCGCTCATCAAGCAAGCAAATCCGTCATCTCCTCGACCGTTTCTTTCTACCTGCGAGCCCGCGATTCGCACGGCCTAAATCTTCTCATATACTGTGTCGTTTTCTCCACACTCTTGAACTACTATCCGACAGCGTTTGTCTGGCTTCCAGACGAGTCACGCTCCTCTGGTGAGCCTACGAGAGTCCCCACGTCATATCTGGTGCTGTAAACGCATCCGTCAGACACATGAAGCATTGCTTGATACAATGTGACCACTCAATGAGAAGTACTAACAGAAATCAATGTAGCAGTGCCAGCGCCGACCGCTTCCGCCATCGACATCGATGCGTATCAGCGCGCAAGCGTCAACAAGCCGCAGCAGACCACCGACCATCGAGTATCGTCTCCTCTCCCGCACGCTCGGTGCCTCTGCAAACCCCTCGCCTCTCTACCTCCACCGTTTCCATCCCTTGGACTACCGCTACATATCGATAGTACTGCATCTCCAACTTCAGAAACATGCCTGCGTATCCGCGATTGTCACTGGGACCTCCGGCAGATACGGTGTCGATACCGGAAGTCACGGCGCATCCGATCGATTCTCAGACACCTAGCTTTCTCAACCTCTCGGGTGAGGCACGTAACATAGTCTACGAGCTGCTCTTCGAATTTGAGCAGCCGATAGCACTCTCTGTCCCGCCATCTGCGCATGCATCTCAGAATTCTGTACCTCCAGTAGCGCTACTTTCGACATGCCGGCAAATCTATCATGAAGCTGTCGGCATCTTGTACACCCGCAACCGTTTCCTTGCCGCGACCGCATCGGGTTCCACATGGTTATCTGCCTTAAACCACACAACGAGTTGGCTCTTGGGACTGGGATCACAAGCAAGGCATCTTCGCCACCTAACCGTACACGTCGTTCACCGCGGTCGCGACCTGAACGAGCTGCAATCGTTTCATCCGGCTACCACATCAAACGCACGACTTTTCGAGGTCCTACCTCTGCTGCGCGCGCTCTGGGAACTTCGCTTGGACCGGTGTCACATCGAGTACGCTCTTTCCCACCAGCATCATGCCAATGATCTCAATGTAGACCGCTCGGACGCGCTTTGTGCAGCAGACGCCGCCTTTGCTGCTATTGCCTATGGACCAGTCGCTCTGACTACACCACGAAAGCTGCTCGCTAGCGTCCAAATCTCTTCATCTGGCACTTGCCTTCTTCGATTCAAGAGCTCAACAGAAGGGCTCGTGAGCTCCATCGAGTGTCTTACGCCAACAGGTGCATGTGCCATGTCCATCGAATGCCTCCCTGCGGAGCTTCGTTCTCTCCCTGATCTCGTCAGACACCCAGCAAAGAAAAGCCAGGCGAGATTGGCGGATCTTCCCTTCAGCGTACAAGGTCGCATCGTCTTGGCGTACATGGCGGCTGCGAAAGAGCCGTCTTCGGTAATTGAAGTAGACCTTGGTATGCGCCGGATACGTGGTCTCGAGCACCTACACGCCTTGCTCGCTCTGAATCGCTCCTTTCGGCTGAAGGCGCTATCCTCCATCACAATGCTGGCCGAGCCAGTAACGGTGCGCCTTCCGATGAAAACCATCTCTAAGGATAAGTCGGGTTTCTGGGACCTCCTTCGCTATGTACGCGAAGATGCAGGAGGTCCCGATCGCTTCGACTGTTTGCACTGGGCATTGTTACGTAACAGGCATCTGAGCATTTCTGTTACCTTTCAGCTCACCCCTACGACGACCCTGCGCAACGTCGAAATGAATGTGCATGGCTTACTCCAGATCGAGATGCGTCGCGAGTGGTCGTGGCCTGTGGACTTTCCTCGTCCCGATACCCCCATCCGTGTGCAACTTGTGCATGCACCTGGCAAACACTCCGGCCTCCAGACAATTCACACACGTCAATTTCTCCTTGGGCAGTTAAATCAGAAAATGTTTTTACTTCTGCACGACGCCATCCAGACATCGACAATCCATCACCGTCCCGGGATCAAAGTCAGCAGCGATGGCCACGGGTCAACTCCGCCAGCCAATCCCGCAATGTCGGAATACTGCAAGAAGTTTGGGGTAACGGCGCCCGACTGGCTTCTCAAGGAAGGCGATCTAATCTTCTGGATGAGCGGATTCGGCGAGCCTCTGCGCACAGACTTCGCTACCTCTGCTGGTGATGTTGGGTTCTCGGTGCCCTACTCGCATTCCGGACTAGCCAACAAGGCGCTGCGCAACCAGGTAGACCGCTACTTGAACGAGGAATGTGGTCACTTTGCCCGAGATTATGAAGCGAGCTTTCACGCTGGTCTCTGCAAGTTGTATCACGCACAGGCTGAGTGGGTACGTCTTCACTGTCCTCGAATCGGCGGTGGTCAACGTCACCAGTAGCTGCACCCTGTTGCAGTCGCCTTGAACGGGTCTCCTTCGTATTATCTATCCTTCTCTTTTGTCTTATTTTCCCATCTTTACCTTCTTCTTGACCTTCTTTCCAGTTGAGAGATTGGATTCGCTCGAAAATCGCAACCGATCAGAATGCATGTACCAACCGGTATGTGTACGCATAGTTTGCTTACCACAGACCGATGACACGGCGACGGCCATCAGACTACCACAATCTTGGGCCGCGCGAGATCTGGAGTCAATTTGATATCGCCGCGCGAGATGAAACCCGACCTCAGCCTGGGTCGAAAACCATGTTCTGCCTGCCCCAGCGCTGGTACGATGTGAACGCATTTGGTCTAAAGTTCTTTGTTATCATGACGACGGCCATGTCTTTGGCTGACATCGGGACTTTGCTTGCGCGCATGGGGGTCAAGTGTGAACACACGCTAGTCATGACCGTCTCACGATCTAGCGCCACGACCAAGGCAATACCGTGCCGCGAACATCGCTGGCCTTGATCTGGATATTTGAAAAGTATAAGTATATAGACGCACATCGGGACTGATTTAGCGTTAGTCCCCAAGCTCCTGAAGGGTCAACTCTCGCCTGCGTTGACTAGCGACCTCATAGAGCAACCCTCGACATTGCCAGTCCACCCCATCGCCGATACAGCTACGAAAAATCTCATGGATCTTGCTGGCCTTGGCCCTTTTGCGCCCGCTACGAGCAGCCGTTCCATGCAGACAATGGAGCCCGCGAAACCTTCCACCAGTCCGCAAACCGACACTGAAGAATTCGATGACATCGCAGCAGCGATCAGTCTGATGATGATGCAGACTACCGACTCGGCCAAAGACAAGTTCTCCTTGGACAACAACCACCCCGGTGCCCTCGAAGCTCACGAAACCCCTTCCATGCGGGTGACAGAACCGAACAAGAATGCCATTTCGTTGGAGACAAAAGACTTTGGTAGTTTTATCGCAGCTACAACAACACGAAGAGCGCACCCAATTCGTATCCCTTCCATATTCACCAGTCGTCGTGTTGCTGCTGGTTCTCCCACTCTCAGCTTTGCGCAACAATCCACTGTGGTTGATGAACCGCTGTCACTGGCCTGGCTCCAAGACATGTCCAACGGCCCTGAGTTCGGTGGCGGCGATGTGACCAATTGGGATGACCCCACACCAGAATGCCTTTCCGCACCGCCATCTTTACTGGAGTGGACTCCAATGTTGCCAACGCAAGCGGCTATGAACTCAACTCACGATATGTGTCCTCCATCGGACAACGCCACTTCCATAAGCCTGTGGCTCAACGATGTCAGCAGTGGGTTCATACCTGAGCTTTTGAGTCCTTCTTTACTATCACCGGAGGAGCGCGCAGCCCCATGTTCGAACCGAGAATACGACTCGTCAGGGCTATCTCAGTTCTTCGAATTGCCTTCGATTCCGCCGAAAAAGCGCAAGCGCTCGTCTTCCGTGTTATCAGATGTCCAGTGCGCACGACGCCCGTCCTGGAACCAACCGTGGCCCTCCTCATCCATCTTGCCGGACCAAGACGTTCCAGTAAGTCATAGCACAGTCAGCTGGCATCTCTTTCTCCCATCATGAGTCAATGTTAACGCAGATTGCAGCAGTTCGCCTATCCCGATATGTCAAACGATATACATGCGACAGAGAGCCTATTGGAGGGCCCAACGTGCGTGGAGGAGGTCGACGACGACAACAACCATGTGAACGAAGCCTCGTTCAATCATGCGACAGGCACGACGCTGTACGTATCAGAAAGCCAGTTTCAGCTTGGGAACGATGGCTGCTATACGCTGGCCAAGTGATTAGTTTAGAAGGGGACCGGACTCATTGCTGAACGGTCTCCTATATTTTCTATAGGAATCAATATCGTCTGATTGTTTACGGAATGCTTGCAACACATGACGCCAAAGTGTGGGTTTCGTGCTACCTATTTGCTCCACCTTCGTTTATGTGCCACAGGCGAGACGGTCATCAGTGAAGCGCCGACAATCTGGGAAATGAAGAACTCGGCCGTATCCTCGAACTACGATACGATCTCACGGAGACAAAGTGGCAGAAGTCGGGAGGTTCTAGCCGGCACTGAACCTAGAAGCTTTCATCAAAGCGTCGAGACGATCGGGGACGAACGCGGGCATTGCTGCGCTGCTCCACACCCAGCTAGACTAGATGCATCAACACCTTCTTCCTTTGCAGGAGCCTTTCATCGCAGCTATCGTGCTCATAAGCGAATTTCTGGCTGGCTGGCGCGATAGAACTACTGTCAAACCCGATAGATGCTCAAAGCAGTCAGGTAACGGGCAAGACCAACATCGTCGTTCTTTGAAGGCTGTCTACGTTATCAACGATTGCAAAGGCACGTGGCATGCATTATGCTGTACCGTGGTCGTTACGTACCGGTATTCCCCGAGCATTTGTTCCTAATGTCTCGCATTTTCGTCGCAGCGACGCAAATTCTGAGTCGCCACAGCCACCTGTACAGTCGTCCCCAATATCCCCTGGTTCTCACTGAATCGACCCCCTACACCACCTGTACATGCGCAGTGCTTGTCAAAGTCACTTTCGATGGATCGGAGGATCTGATGTCTTTGCACAGAGCGCACACGATCGCATAGAACCAGAATGCGCAACTGTAAAGCCCCTCACAGGCGGTTCCAAAGTTGTCGGGCTCATATTCGGGTGAGGTTTCAGCGCGTGCCAACGCCACGTCCGCCATCGTCAACAGAAGACGCAAACTCGTCACATGTTCCTCAATGATTAGAATACAGACCGTCTACCAGCCGTATCAATTGCTTTGACAAAGCAACTTCGTTGTCGCTACTGCTCAGGCCGAAGCGCGTGAATCTCGGTGATGTGTTGAACGCCATCATGTGGCGCAGCCAGGACCGGGGGTAGCAGCGCGCGACCCACTTAATTGCCGAAGCGAACCCGGCCCCGGGGCACCCGTGCTTTTCCAGGCGCGCCTTAGCGTGGCGTCAGTCGCCCACTGCATCTCCAACGTTATCTCACGATCTTCAGCGAAGCTCACGCCGTGTCCTTTCCAAGATGTTTTTAACACGCTCAACCTGTCATGAATCCCCGGTTCTCAACAGCGATGCTCCAACGATGCGACATCTAGCTTATCTGCCCCCTGATCTGACGAAGCACATGCAACAAGACGCGCGAGTTTGCAGCGAGGAGACGAGGCTCACAACCATACGACTGGGCAGCACTAGTCCGTGGATACATCCATATTTCCGCTGCGTTGCCACGTACGTGCCTTATTAAGGCTTACAATTTGCTCTTCGCTGTCCATTGCAAGCTGCAGGGCCGTCTAGTTTCTGCCTTGTATCAGATGTGTAGGTCTTTCACGGATGCACTAGCGTCCACATCGGGCGCCTTAAACACAATGGGAATGAGACATAGCTCAAGAGGGGCACTACGGAGACTTCGATGTGCAGGTGAATCAGGGTCTCAAGAAGCGCTTCTGGTTCAGCGCGAGAGGATGGACCAGGCCCGAAACCGTCCCCTTCACCTTTGGTCTTCATTCTGGGCATTCCAAAGTGACCTGGAAAGATACTAGAAAGAACCAACCATATGCCACATACGACGCTGATTGTGACTACTTAAGCTTGTACTACTACTCATCTCGTCACCAAAAGCTCTGGCAACATCATGAGCACCACCGCTACCATCACAATGCAGGCGTCTGCGCAACATCACCCTGTAACCGCCCCAGATTCCACATCAACCACTATCAATTGCGCAATCTCAAATCCACAACGTTATCTACGAACACCTCGCAGAGAGAGAAGGCACAAACCCGACTTCGTCATCTACGCCGACAACTCCACGACGAATATCCGGAGACCGTTGCCGCAAAACAAGGGTGCACGCGTCCCGCTGCGTGAAATGACCAACCTCGCGAATGCGGTTTTGGTACCTGCGTATCGCCGTGCCGCTACTCCTTTCGCATTCAATGCTGCCGATCCCTTGTGGGAAGATAATGAGAACTACATGAGAGATCACATAACGAGTCGTCCTACACCACCGTTGTATCGCATATACGAAACGCTACCGTCGACTGTCTCGACTCGCTCCAGGTCATCACGACGGGTGAGGAGATTAGCGCCTTTGCATACCCCAGCTTCCACCCCTGATCGCCGCACAACACGACGTCAGATATCTGCACCAGAGTCACTAGTCGTACCGATATCCATACCGATTCGAACTGCGAAGCACGGTCAAGTCAATAATTCCTCGTTTGACTGCACGACATCGTTCACGCAACGATACATTCTGCCGGCGCAACGCGTTCATCATGCCATCAGCCCCTCGAAGCCGGTAACCAATAGTACGTCATCCTCTCTTCGTGATCATGACGCTACGTCGCCATCAACACATCCTTCGATTTACGAGCCTGCTGGCGATCGCGCGTTCCGCCCCTCAATTGTCTCTTCGCCGATAGGATCTGTTCACGAAGCGCCGGCGACCTATGCTCGGGGTTACAACTAGCTCGGTGCAAAGCAGACATATGAGGACCAGTGTACGGCCGCGGTCATAGTTCGTAGAGTAGCAGTCGTAACGCGAAGGGGACAGGAACAGTCGGAGGATCAGGGTTGTGATCGTTTTCTTATCGACATAGGGCAGTTGCGAGCGTGTTTCTGATGCCTGCGTAAGGCTTCTTTGCGACGAGACCGCTTATGATGATAGCCGTGTCATAGCAAGGTCTTGTACTGGGAGTTGTGATGGAGATATGCCAAGTTCGCGTCATTTTGATATGTTACCAACTTCACTACGTCTGTATTGTTCACTCGTATCGATGCTAATCATCTCGTAACAAAGACACTGGGTGCTTTGTGTTTGGAAGAGCTAGCCTCCTTGCCTGGAAAGCTACTCAACTTCTCTCAAACTCTGCATGTTCACTGGTCATTCGCATCATATCCACCCATTCCTCTTTTGTCTTGCCCTGAAACCAGCGTTCCCGTGGCAAAAACCTCATCCCGCCATCCATATTCCGTTGAATCTCATCATCCATCTCTTTTTGAAAAGCGGCATCATTGAGTCGCCAACCTGATGTAGCCGGCATATCGTCTTGGAACGGCAAGAATTTCTTGATGTGGTTGTACGCTGCGGGCGAGTCTGGTCCCCACTTTTCGTGCCCACTGTTACCAATATATAGTCGGTTGCACGATGACGGCAATTTTTCGGCGACATCGCTCCACTTATACCCCACGGTAGCGAGATAGATGTACTCAAAGCGAGCATATCGCAATCGCGGCTGTCGGGATAGAAAGGTGATGAGAGACGGTGTGTCCAGGACCAAACTTCGTAGCTTCAAAGTTGTCAAGGCCGGAAAGACTAGCGGTGTGATATCTGCTGAGTCAGTGGCACTGACGTTACCAAGGAGCCTTGCGATGTAGTGCTCGCCCACATCCGGTAGTTGTGGATGTGATGTAGTCATGTTGCGGAACTCGAGTGTTTGTAACGTTTCCGATGAGCAACGAATCAAGGCAGCGAGGGATTCAGCTTCGTTATTAGATGAGTCAAGCATGAATTCGACACTCTCGGCGTTGAACGAAAGTGCAGTGAGAGAGCTGAACATGTGTTCCAAGGCGGCACTTGTCGTGATTGAAGATGGATCAATCTTGGGGAGAACCAGACTCTGGATGCGACTGTTCGACGCTTGAACGGCGGAGCATAGGAGTTCAAGATGCTTCCAGGTCGTGCCGCATCCAGAGAACTGCTCGTCCACTTCATCGCTGACTGCGTTAGTTTGGTGTCATGCAAATCATATGGCCATACTCACTCGCCGCCCTCTTCGAATCCATAATCACCCAAGTCACAATGCCACTCTTGGACTTCGATAGCTTTCAGGCACGGCATATGTGCGAAGAGCTTGACCATTGCTGCTAGAACCGCGTCTGCCCTTACGCGCTGCTCCTCCACCTTGGCGGCCCAGATCGCTTCCGCCTGCTCGATCAATTCGCGCTCTCTATCGGGTCTTGCTAGTCGTTCCGCGGCGAGACGACGAATTCCGGCATACTCACCTTCAGAGTCTGTCTCAAAGTCTTCTTCATCATACATTCGATGAAAGTCTTCCTCGTAGTCTTGCTCACGCTCTAGCCAATGGCGATACCTCGACCAGAACCCTGGGAGAACGGTCAGTATCCGCCTGGCTTTGGATAAATACCCATCGGCTGAACTTACCATCTACGTAGTATTTGGGACTAAACTTGAGCTTCCGAACATGCCGCGCAATGTCGTGCGCAATGAGCTCATCCACGGTACTTTCCAAAGAAACCAACTCCACCGTGCGCGAACGACCCGGATACATGACACACTCATCATTCTCCATCCTGCCAAATCTGCTCTGGGAAGAACCATCTAGATGAATTGTGGCGAACATCAGCGGCCTCACGATGGTCGCAAAAGCGCGACATGTTTGAGATACTGAGCGCAGGTGGTGCTGGGGCAAATGTGAGAAGATCTCGAGGTAAAGTTCATCGGGCAGTTCCATGGTGATCTGTGGTACTAGAGACTAGTAAAAGACAAACGAGCGCTATATGTACAAAGAGCGTGCGGTCGGCAGCAGCGCGGGCGTGACTGCGCGATGGTTTCGCGATATTAGCCTGTTCGCGCAAGGCACTAAGCAGCAAGGCAGCAATCTCGAAATGGGACACTTATATTTACGACGCGGCCCGATTTCATGAGTGCGTGTGCAGAGACACGATTATTGGTGGGTGGTGCATCCAGTGTTGGTGATGAGGACTTGGTGCCAGGCACCAGCAGCGCCTAAGATTCGGCGACAAGGTGCGGGGCGTTGGTGGCGCATTGCGATAGTAGCGGCAATTCATGCGGCAAGTCGAACACGTGCCTGCTGCAAAAGGCTGTGACAACGATTCAAGACCTTGGTAGATACTCCAGAGCTTGCAGTGCTCAATATGATCGTGGAATGTTTTCCCATGGTCTTTCAAGCTACAGAGTAGAAGAGAAAGTGTTCACACTTCTTCAACTTCATCCTGTCACAGCCCAGCTGCCCTTGACGCTCGATCGCCCCCCCCCCCCCCCCCCCCCCCCCCCCCCCCCCCCCCCCCCCCCCCCCCCCCCCCCCCCCCCCCCCCCCCCCCCCCCCCCCCCCCCCCCCCCCCCCCCCCCCCCCCCCCCCCCCCCCCCCCCCCCCCCCCCCCCCCCCCCCCCCCCCCC
>JAGKPX010000093.1:0-67586 GCA_022609215.1 Alternaria triticina | reverse complement strand
TTACTTTACACTAAATTAAAAGAATCTAGATATTAATTAATATAGCTATATAGTACTAGTAGCTACGCTAGTAAATACTTTTAAAACTACTATAATAAAGTAGAACTTCTTATATCTAAAATATAAGAAAGCCTACGCTACTTATAGTAATCTTATAAGATATCTATAAGTATATAATTAGAAGAATAGCATTTATTCTTATAGGTATAATTTAAATTAGGTTTATATTTCTAGAGAATTATTCTAAAGATATATACGTAATTAGTACTTAACTTAGAATAAAGTCTACTATATAGAATAAGTACTTTAGAGATTTAGTTAATAAACTATACTAGGTAGCGTATACTAAGTTCTACAGCGCTGCTACTAGCTACTAAGAAAAGCAAGTTTATTGTTCTAGATAAGCGAGAAAGAGTATTATTATAAAAGAGAACTATAAGTGCATAGACGTAAAAGAAAGATATTTTTATAATTCTTAATACTAATTAGTAAATAAGGTTATATAAAATTAATATCTATATAACATGTTTTCATGTCGTGCATTATTATTGTGTCTGTTCGGGAACGTCAAACAGACAGATTCACTAGGGCCACATGTCAGCAATCGCTTGCTGTTTCGTGTGGTAGTGACCCTGTTCCGTGATAGCCGCAGCATACCATTCACACACGGTCGGCGCGAGCCGCAAACGAAGCATTACGCAATGCCATATCAGGGATGCCACGAGGGCTGGCAATCGGCCCTTGTGCCAGGTACCGCCGTGGATAGTGAAAAGTCCAAAGACGTTTGTGTTCTGGCCTGCATCCACGGCATCGCGGCATCACGGCATCGACGTATCAAGACATCCGCGTATTCAACGTGTTGACGTGCACGCGACGTATACCATAGCGGATGTTCAACAAAGCCGTGTCTCTCATTGTGGCCTACCTTCCTCATGATGCGATCAGTAATAGGTAGATATGATATCAGCAGGGAGACCCAGCGCAGGTTCTACACCCAGGGAAGGTCTAGCTGCCCAGACATGGTGTCTGCCCGTACCGTGTCAGAAGCAGCAGGTAAGACAGCTGCATGTCACCGTTCAGGGCATCCAACGTAATGCACGGGCCACCTCCACGTGAAAGGAGGGGTGAATGGCAGTGAACACGGAAAGAGCTTCGAGGTGGTAGTGGGGTACATGGACGAGATAGCAGACGTCGTGGTGATGGCGCGTCGCAATCTTCAGCGTGTCCAGTAGAACCCGGTAAATGCGTGCGCTAGGTGTGAAGCACAGGCTGCAATGGAAAACTCGAAAATCCATCGTGACGTCACCAGAAGAAGCCGAAACCTGTGTGAGCGACACTTGTGCGCGGGCCATGTGCATGTGTCCCTCTATCGCATTTGGTGCCTGCCCCTCGTTGTCTTCTTACCTTCACCTCTTCCTTTCCGCACTGATCTGCATCCTCGCCACGCCCTCGAGCCTCATCCTTGTGTTGCACATAGTCTGAGGTCATCCCGTCGGTGCCTCGATTCTCTCCGCCGACCCGCTTACTGTCAACATTGGTCTCCAAGCGGCACTCAGCAAACCCCAGCGTGTTCCAGCCGTCGACGCTCGCGACATCCCTGGTGCAAACTCTGAAGCCTTCGAAAAGGATTCCTCGGAGCTGTTGTCGCGCAAGCCCTTCATTGCCGGACCCAGCCACCGAGCCCAATAGAACCCGCCCTGATCTAGCAGCGTCAACGTGCAACTAGAGCCCCGACGTATTCGCGACTACCCCACGGCTTCCTACTCGCCCTCTTCCACCACCACCACCCCAATTTTCGACAAAGACCCGTCCTCGCGCCTGTCGCATCAGCATAATCTCCTTCCTTCACCATGGCGGAATTCGTACGCGCCCAGATTTTTGGCACCACTTTCGAGATTACCAGCAGGTGCGGACATACCCCACATTGCGTTTTCTGGCACAACTGACACCGACCAGGTACACCGACCTGCAGCCCGTGGGCATGGGCGCCTTTGGTCTCGTCTGGTACGACATCCACACCACCAGACTCGAATTGATTGTTGACTCCGGCGCAGCTCAGCCAAGGACCAGCTCACTAGCCAGGCGGTGGCCATCAAGAAGATCATGAAGCCCTTCAGCACTCCGGTCCTGTCGAAGCGGACATACCGCGAGCTGAAGCTTCTGAAGCATCTTCGACACGAGAATGTGGGCAATGCAGCGAACAGTCCCCAGCGAAAACTCTAACACCCACCAGATCATCAGCCTGAGCGACATCTTCATCTCTCCCCTCGAGGACATGTAGGCAGCCACATCACCGCCAGCCCAAGCAAGTACTAATCCGCCCAGCTACTTCGTCACCGAGCTCCTCGGAACCGATCTCCACCGCCTGCTCACCTCCAGACCGCTGGAGAAGCAGTTCATCCAATACTTCCTGTACCAGATTTTGGTGTGTGGCAAAATTCCAATCATGCAAGATAATGCGCTGACCTGAAAAGCGTGGTCTGAAATACGTCCACTCCGCTGGTGTCGTGCACCGCGACCTGAAGCCCAGCAACATCCTCGTCAACGAGAACTGCGATCTCAAGATTTGCGACTTCGGTCTCGCCCGTATACAGGACCCTCAGATGACGGGTTACGTCTCTACCCGATACTACCGAGCGCCCGAGATCATGCTCACATGGCAAAAGTACGACGTCGAAGTTGATATCTGGAGTGCAGGCTGCATCTTCGCTGAGATGCTCGAGGGCAAGCCGCTCTTCCCCGGCAAGGACCACGTGAACCAGTTCTCCATCATCACCGAGCTTCTGGGTACACCCCCAGACGACGTGATCCAGACCATTTGCAGTGAAAACGTAAGTCGATGCATGAAACCTTCAAAGCAATTTCGCTGACTTCCCCAGACACTGCGATTCGTCCAGTCACTCCCCAAGCGCGAACGACAACCCCTCTCCAACAAGTTCAAGAACGCCGAGCCTCAAGGTCAGTTTGCATCTCCAATAGAAAGAGCGTGGACTGACATAATCTAGCCGTTGATCTCCTAGAGAACATGTTGGTGTTTGACCCGAAGAAGCGTGTGCGAGCGGAGCAGGCCCTCGCCCACCCATACCTCGCTCCATACCACGACCCGACTGATGAGCCAGTCGCGGAGGAGAAGTTCGACTGGTCGTTCAACGATGCAGACCTACCCGTCGACACCTGGAAAATCATGATGTTTGTGTACCCCAATACGTGACGTAGACGGAGCTAACACAACACAGGTACTCTGAAATTCTGGACTACCACAACGTGGATGCGGCGGCACAGGAGGAGAACAACGGCAGCTAAATACACATAATGTCTACCAATCTCGAGCTACAACAATTTTCAGTCTCCAAGACAACGAAGTATGCAGTTGCCGAGGCTCGACGTATCATCTGCCTGGCGCAGGCGGAGTTGCTGTTCCCAATGATTCCCAAGGTCTCGTCTGTTGGACCTATGTGACATGAAGGTGCGCGGTAGATGGGGCATGGGCTTGTCTTTGTCATTTGGATCACCATGGCTGGTACACGAAAGGAATGTTATGGAGGAATTGAAGGCTATGGTCGACCTAGGTAGGAATGTGAAATCATATTATCAAACATACGTTATTTTTCACTTTGACATCATGAACATGTCTAATTATTATTGCGCTTCAATGCGATGACAGCATTCGTCGCTAACGGGCATAGCATCGCAGGTACTCACGATAAAGACTGCATGATGTACAGGGGAGAACAGAAAGCTCTCCAGATCTGCTCTGGTATCCGTGGCGGAGGATCTCGGGCGTAATCCCCAACCTGGGAACGGGTGGAGATCGCCGAGGCTTTGACTAGCGCCATAAGGCTGTGAGGGACCGCCGATGTTTCGTCACCGCTCTGAGCGCGTCCGCAACGACTCGAGGACGCGAGCCTGGCCCCTATGGCCCTACAACCTTTGTTTGTATTTAAACTGAATGCTATGCGATAGCACTTCCATCGCACGACAATGGCGACTCTCAACCCACTTGTCTGCGTCGTGGACTTCCACCATGCGCGGTAAGCTTCTCCTTTACCAGTAGAGTTGTGAGTACAGAAACAGACGGAGGAAGGATACTGGGCAACTCACGATAAATTACTGGCTATCTGATGCGAATGAATCGCTGACTATTTAACGCAGAGGCCCAGAAGTGGAAACATGGCTCGGGGCAGAAGAGGGAACCGACCCAGCAGTAGACAACGATTGGTCGCTGCTGCCCTTCATGGCCCTCAGCGATGGCGCGCATGCCTCTGCCGAAGATTACTCGTACTTCACCCTCCGCCGCGCCCAGACATCGACCTCACCCGCTACCTCCCTCTTCGGTATATCGTGTACGCGACAACTCGACGCAAGCAAGCTTATCGATCGGCCGGCTGAAGTTACAAGGAGCACGGTGCAAAAGGCTGTCGTTGTCATCAGCGACAGCCCGCAGCACTTTGGGGCCATAAAAGCGCAGCTGGGCGTTGTCACCCAGCTGTGGTTCAATCAGAAGTACGTCGGGCTCTCATAGTGGAAGTCGAGGGCGACGTGAAACTCACACTTCTTCATCAGAGACTTCACCGATATCGAGATATTGGAGCGCTTCACAGAAAGTCTGCCCCAACTGCTTAAGAATCAGGAGGGGCAGCAGGACCATTACTTCGGCATCTCTCTGCGCGAGTTAATCCACGAGTTCAAATGGCAGACTTTGGTTCTTTTCAAATGCGCGCTGCTTCAGCCGAAGGTACGTTTCATCCTCTTAAAGTTGGAGTATCGTGCCACGAACATGAAGGAATACTGACATAATGCAGGTCCTCTTCTTCGGCTCCCATTGCGAACGATTATGCATGATGCAATTTGCTCTTATTTCACTGATACCCGGCCTGATTCGCCACCTACAAGATGCTGCTGATCCCAAGTTCAATTCGTGTGAGGAAAAGTGTGTCATGCCCACTTCATTAAAGACATCGGAGCGCGCTTCCTGTCAGTGCATGTTCTCACCAGTACAAGCGATATGCTAACAAGATTCAGTGTTGGCATACATGGGTCTCCCGCTCCAACTCTTCGGTACAGGCTCGCTGTTCGGACCATACACACCACTTCAGCAGCTTGATATACTTGCAGACCAAGACACCAAGTCCTACATCGTCGGCTCTACGAACTCACTGCTGCTTCAGCAACGAGATCGATACAGCGACATTCTCATCAACCTCGATGACCACACAGTAAACATCACCTCAGCTGCACTCCGACAAGCATCGATCTTGTCAACGCCGGACCGGAGATGGATGGACTTCTTGACGCAGACGGTAAACGATACCTGGGATGAAGCAGACCCAGCGCGACCCAAGGACCACGGATATGCCGGCAGCGAGGAGTTCATTCGCATGCAATTCGAAGAGTACCTGCTCGCCATGCTCAGCTCCGTCAAGTACAAGCTTTACATGGAAAAGAACGCACACAAGGAGAATTTGATATCTGAAGTAGAAGGAGACCCAGCGAGCGAGTTCTCAAATGAGTGGGTACACGCCTGGATGCAGACTGAGAACTTCCGCATCTGGAACAAATTTACTGATTCTCACCTTTTCGATATCGTTGATCCCAAACACCCCTGCTCTGGCGGTCTCTCAATGGAGGACGTTCAACGCCGACTAGCACAGTACGTTCCCGCATTCTTTCCATATCCCCACCAGCCCGACTAAAGCACTCACTTAGTCTGTTCTCCAACACAACCTTCCAAGCCGTATCTCTTGGCGTATGTGTGCTGATGCTCGCTTGGCGATTAGGCAGGTAGCAGAAATGCATCTCGACGAACGACTAGAAAAGTCTCGGGAAGTCTTGGGTAAACAGCTTGCTGTGGGCCAACAGAAGGTTAGCTCTGCGTATAACCGTCTGTGGGCGGAGATGGAAGCCATGCGCGAGGCGCAGAGGAAGAGAGCCGAGGAAGCGCGATTGCAAGCTGAGAAAGAAGGGAGGCCCATCGATGATGCAAAGAAGTGTAAGTCAGACATTTCGCTTTGCACACACACCAATGCTAATGACCAGATAGGGAAAGCACCTCAAGCCCCCGACCTCACGAACGCAAAAGCCAGCGCGGGCGCCTACTTCTCCAGCTGGGGCACATGGGCGAGCGAGAAGAGGAAAGGATGGGGCACAAAGACACCCGTGTCTTCACCTCCGCCGGGTGATCTCAAGAGAGCGGAAGACTTCAAGAGAGATAAAGAGGCGGTTGTTGGTGATACCCCGGCTAGTCCGCCGCCGCCGGATGTCAAGAGGAGAAGCTTGTTCTTTGATGCCGACGCAGAGAACGGTAAGGAGGGTGTTGGGAAGGAATGAAAGAGTAACGACTATGGCAAGGAATAGAGGATACTAGTGTTTGCACAGTTATGAGAGCGGCAATTTGATGCAGCGATCTATAGCGTTCGTTTCAACGAAGTAAATATATGGTATCTAACTTGTTCTGGTGTGCATCTGAACGGATGGGCTAATTCTTGGACCTTGAGACTCTGTTTACATCGTACACTATATTCAGAGGTACCTGATTTGAAAGAAGACAGATGCATTAGCTGTGTATCTGTTGTACGTGCCCATCGTTGGTGGAGAAGGGCAGTTTAGTCATTAGCGCCTTGGCCATCTCGTGCCTCGTCAGACGTCTGATTGACACCACTCTTTCTTCTCCTCCAACCTGTATTCTGTCGCTGCAATAGTAATCGCCCATCACAATATTTCCAAATCCTTTCTCTTGTCTCGTCAGTCACTTGGCCATTCTCTCCGCACTCGGGAAGGAACTTATGATGCTATTGATCCTTCGGGCACGGAAGTTGTACATGCTGAAGATTAACATGCAGTTTGGCACAGTATGGCGGGCCCTAAAGGTAGGTGCATTCTTCACATATCATTCTTCTCGCGCTTTGGTTATCTTGCATTGCGTCTTCTTTTTCTCCCGTCCTTCTTCATCGAGTGTTGTGCTTTGCGGGTTCCGGAGCGGATATTGTTCCATACCAGCAGGATGTGGCCAAGCCTGGCGAAGTAGATTAATCCTTTCGACTGCCCATTTCCAAGCAGGCTATTCATGTGTACCATGTTACTGGCTTGCATCCCGAGGATACGCGTTGAGGACATGCGGTGTGTGCGTTTGTTCTTGCTCCGGCTTCGGTGGCCACTTCGACCATACATGCCGTGGCGGCTACGAAGCAAGATTGCGATGCGCCCAACTGCAAGTGCAGTACTCGATGCAACCTTTTCCTGCCACGGTCGTGTCGCAATTGGCGGAAGCGTTCATACTGCTCACCATCTCACTTCCCTCCAAAACCATGGCAACGCCGCAGTGTGTTTGGGCAACGCCGGCATCGCATCCAAACGTAAACAGCTACCGATACGTTCTGCGACACTTTTGGTGTTCTCGCTTGCCAACATACCCGTCCTCTCGCTCCCGGTGAACCCCGATTCGGCCTCTGGACTGCGTTCACCGCCCGCGCTCCCGCTCCTCACCACGCGTCTCTTGTTTTGATAAACGCCTCTCACGTTCACCTGTGTCAACAAAGCTGCCTGGAGCACGCGAGACGCGTCTTAGGCCCGAGCTTAAGCTGCTGAAATCTCTGCTATATAAAGGCTTGCTCCCCGCGTCTCCCTCTACCTCCTCACCCCACCCCACTCTTGAGTTGACACTTCGTCTACTTTGATCAAAGCTTTGCCTTTGACAGCTTTCATCTTCCTTGCTCCTACCCATACCTTGAGATACCTTGCATCACGATGTCCGGCACATCAACATCTCTGTTCGGGGGTGGTGCGCCATCTGTCCCCGCGAACAACGACGTCGCGTCGTCTGTCAAGATGCCCAGCGGCGCAGATGCTCCCCTTCCCGATGTTGATTCGTTCGCTTCCGAGCTCGGTAACCTAGTATTGGCCGTACAAGCCGTTGCCGATACTGCTAGAGTTGCGCACGACGCAGATCTAGTAGCCGGCAGAGCTGCGCAGGCCGCTAGAGTCGAAGCCATCATCGCTAGGAAGGCCAAAGAGGCTGTAGCAGCGCTCTTCACTAGCCAGCTCAAAGGCAAGTCCGAGTCACATTCAACAGTCTTCATAACATGCTAACAGCTTCAGCTTTCGTTGAGAGTTTCCAGGAGGAACTCAAGAAGCACGGATTGTCCATTGACCGTCAGATCTCATACATATCAGATGCCCCCGACGTATGCTGACATGTACAGACCTCGGCATCAACCCTTGCACTTGGCTCGCTACCATGTCGCTCCCCTCTAATGATGAAAAGGCCGCCAATACCGCTGATGCTGCCGCTGCCATCGAAGTAAGTTCATCAGTTTTTTCTTCATCTTCTTTTCCTTCTCCTACCATCTTCAATTCTCTCTTGTTCATCCATTCGTACCCTCCCTCGTCTATCCGATGAATTTGAATTCACCACAAATTTAGGGTGTCTTGAGCCTCCCCTTTGAGGTGTTTGGCGAGATCGGTATCCATCTCAGCGTCACGGACCTCAACGCGATGCGTCTTGTCAACAAGCGCATGAAGGAGGCTGTGGCATTCCCATACGGTAAGAAAATTCTTGTTACTGAGGACATCGTTATCTTTCCTACATTTGCAAGCGTTTCAGCGTTTTTGATTGGGCTTGGGTTGGATGGTGCGTATCCTGGGACGGTTCGAACAATCACCTTGATTGGCGAGGGACCGGCAGCCCCGGAGTTCGGCTACGACTACTCTTGGAACAATCTCCGCATTCTCAAGTTCCCCGGCATGCCGGAGCCAACCGAAGACGAGTTGTACGAAGATGAACAGATCTTGGACTTCGCCGACGATGAGCACAAACACTGGAGCCGGATCAACGAGTCGTTCTGTCACACTGGCGCATACCGTACCATGCTCAGTAAGTCTCTTCCCATCTAACCTGCTGCAAAGTGTACCAGGACTACGCAAGAACGATACAGCTAAACTCTGAATAGGCCTTGTACTCGCCAAGCTGCCCAACTTGAAGACGATTCAGGTTCGCAAGCTGTACCCCGGCGAGCACATCCCTGGTTGGGCCGGGCCAGAGGCTCTGAAGAAGTTGTCGTCGTACCATCCATGGACTCCAGTCAACGAGATATACTATGGCGATTGGAAGTACGATGAGGTACACAAGCGTGTCACGATGTGGATTGACGAGTACGGTGAAGAGATGGAGGAGGACGATGCGGGCCCTCAGGCGGGTTTCGAGCAGGATCTGTACGCTGCTATGGCGATGTCTGGCACTCAGGCTCAGGTCTTCGAGATGCACAAGGAGTTGGTCTGATTTCAGATGGATATGGATGACTGGTTGTAACGAGTTGAGATGATACGGATATGACTGCTAGATCTACCTAATAGCTGGTCTGGATGGCAAAATATGATGAAATTTGCCCAAAATACCTAACGTTTGAGTGATCTATGATGGCTACATCACATCAACAGAGTTTGTACAGAACCCTGATGAACAGGCCAGGTGTACTTCAGTATCTCGTGACCTCAATGGCCATAACAGCAGATCGGGCTGAATACCTCCCCGCCTGCTCATGGAAATCTATACAACACTGAAAAATGTATTGAAGTACATCAGCCCTCCCCGAAAACAAAAGCCTTCCAATTGCTCCCCAGCCTCTTCACACCCTCCTCCAGCCCCCATCCTTTGATCCCACATATCCTCCGTATGATATCTTCCAACCTTCTATCCATATCATCCCCCGCAGTATGCAAATCACTCTCAACTAACAACATATGATCCGGTACCATCTTAATAATGTCCTGAAAAGCCTGCGGCGTCTCCTCCTCATCCAACGCATCAGACAGATTAATCGCCGTACTAAACGAAGCAAAGATCTTACAAGGAATCTCCGGACGCAAGTACTGAGCAAAATTCGACGGAGAACCAGAATATGAATGTAGACATATGCGCGGCGGGTACGGTTTAGGACTGTCGTCCTTCGCACCAGCACCGTCACCACCATCGCCATCGCCCGCCTCATCAGCCTCCAACGCCGCCTCGGCACCCGGATGATCCCTCCCCCTCTTCTTCCTCTCCCTCTTACTCAAAACCAACCTCTCGCACCCCTTCCACGTCTCAGCCAGCACCTCCAACACCAGCCCATGAGCCTGCACCCCATGCACACTAACCGCCCTCCCCATCTCCGCCGCAAGATCAAGCTGTTTTCTAAAAATGCTCTTCTGGTGCGCAGGACTACATCTAAAAGGCGTAAGTCGCCTTCCTTCGCGGCCACCAGGCGTGAGACTGCTATTGCGCTTCGCCCACAGATCGGGGTTGCCGGTCCAGGACTCCGGGATGCGGAAGGAGCGGTCGAGGCCGATTTCGCCGATTAGTGCGAAGGGGTGCTGGAGGAGGTGTTGGCGTGTGAGGGCGAGGAAGGAGGAGAAGGGTGTGGGGTCGGGGAGGGAGGCGTAGGTTTGGAGGTCTTCTGGGCTGGGGTGCGGGCGGTGGGGTTGGAGGACGGATTGGTAGTGGGAGATTTTGGCTTGGCCTGTTAGGGGGGCTTGATCTTGCTCTTCTCCTTTGGAGTCGGGCTCGGTGATGTACATCTGGTAGGAGAACCAGGGGTGCCAGCCGAAGCAGGGGACGATGCATTCTTCTTTTGTCCATTGGGATGGGTTGGCCGATCGGATGCTGTGCTTGTTTGCGGCGGATAAGACGAGTTCTTGATCTTCGGCTCTCGTCGCCATGACGGTGAGGATGCGCGCTTTCATGTTTTGGATGGTTTCGATGCTCGACATGGTGTCTGTGGGGTGGCAGTGTGCGTCGTAGACTCCGAGGTGCCAGGGGAAAGGCTCATCTTTGTTGGGTTGTGTTGACATCTTGTATCGGATATCTGTGTGTTCCCAATATAAGATGTATAGAAAATCGGGTTGCGAGTATGTTGTGTTGTCGCGTGAAGCAAATCTACATCATGACGTGCATGTGAGGCTACTCGGATGAACCCTGTCGCGCGACGCGCTTTCCGAATTACCCCACGACGACCCCACCATCCATTCCCGCATCCCAGCTTCCGACAGCTCTACATTCACATGACCGTCGCTAGCACAGCTCATTGCAGCATACAATCTAGGCCTCTGACCTACCCTGAGTCGTATCCTGCCTTGCCTACCCTATTCTAGGACCTCGGCTCACGAGCACTGGCGAAGGGGCCTAAAGCTTGCCATTTGCTACTTGCGGATACATGCGCATGCATATATGCATAGTACAAAGGACCCTTCCTCTGGGTCCATCAGGCAGACGACTATCCACTCTTTACATGAAGATGTCAGCCCAATAGCGACCACCACATTCCGCCCTTCTTCATACGCGACCCTTGCGCGGAGTGCATTGAGGTGTCACTTACGCCCCAGAACACGATGGACGCAGAGTCAGGTGCCTTACCTCAATCGAGTTCCACTGAGACCCACCGGTGAAGGATTTACAGCAGCATGTCTGCCTGATCTTATTCAATGACCGAGGATATGCTTTCTCCGCATTAGTTAACCCCTCACTAGATACGCCCGTTCGCTTGATACCTAGGTAGTCACTTGGACAGTCTAGTACATGTACTCGCCTTACTGTCACTTCGACTTCACTTCTAGTTGTCACTATCCGTCTAACTCTTCTTCTTCCTATCTAATTCAAGTCTCTTCATCTTATCACAATACACCGGTCTATCCCACAGCAAACACAGATAACCAAAACTATCGTCAACTACCAACCTCACCCCAACTTCAAACACATCTACCACAACTCTCTCCACAATGCCACCCCGCCTACACAACAAAATCGCCGTAATAACCGGCTCCTCCTCGGGCATCGGCCGCGCCACAGCCCTAGCCTTCGCCTCAGAAGGCGCCTCCCTAATCTGCTCCGACATCACCGAATCCCCCCGTCAAGAATACGCCACAGACACCTCCCCCAGCACCACCACCGTCGCCGCGGCCCACGCCCTAGGCGCAAAAGCCCTCTTCGTAAAATGCGACACCACCTCCTCGACCGACATCCAAGCCCTGGTCCAGACCGCAGTGCAAGAGTACGGCAGAATCGACATTATGGTGAATAACGCGGGTATCAGCATGGAGACGAGTGAGCATGGCAGTCGGCCTGTGTGGGAATACGAAGAAGCGGCTTTTGAGCGCACGGTCGATGTTAACATCAAGGGTGTTTTCCTCGGGACGAAGTATGCGAGTAAGCAGATGGTGGGGCAGGAACCGGGGGAGAGGGGGGATAGAGGCTGGATTATTAATTTGAGTAGTGTTTATGGGTTGAGGGGGACTTCGGGGATTTGTAAGTTCTTTTGTTCCATTTTCGTCCTTTGTTGAACATGCGACATTGAGGCTATGAGTAGACGGAAAGCTGACATTTTACTAGCGGGCTACGCGACCTCCAAACACGCCGTCATGGGTCTCACAAAGTCTGCTGCGCTGGACTGCGCGCCCCACCGTATCCATGTTAACGCTCTTTGTCCGGGTTACACAGCTACGGCCTTCATATCCTCGTTACTCACAGCCGAAGCAGCGGACATGAAGAAAGAGGTCGAGACGAGACATCCGTTTGGTGGACTGGGTACGCCGCAGGATATTGCGAGGGCGGCGGTGTTCTTGGCTAGTGAGGATGCGGCGTGGGTGACTGGTATTGGGCTGCCGGTTGATGGGGGGTTTAGCTGTATGTGAGGGTGCTAAGGCACGGAGTTATGGGCATATGGACGGGGTTGCTGGACTGGGATTTGGACGTTTCGTGCACTCTGCTTAGATTGGCATGGTGGTGGGAAGCATATATCATATAGTCGTGAAGGGAGCCCCAGACTTCAAGGTAGAGAGCCGAGTGACTACAATCATGTAAGGAAAGAGACATTCTTCCACATAAGTAGAACGTCTTCTGCAGATGAGTGTTTGACCTGTTTCATTGATTTTGTGGATTATACTAATCATTCTGTACTATGCTATTGCCTCTAGGCCGTCCCAAGTCCTCAAAACAACACCCTATGTACACCCAGTCAACGTAAAAGTGACACACGAAGAAAGCCCCAAAGTGTACAAAAAAAAAGGAGAAAACAACTGGTTTGGGGAAATCGTCGATTGAGGGAAAATGCAAGGATAAGGAGACCCAAAACGCCGCAGCTATGCATAGCTTTCAAGAGTAAAAGGACCTAACCGAGGGGGTGCGAGAACGGAGTCGACTAGGAAAACGGAGAGATTGCGAATGAAGAGGGTATCGCCGCCGGGGGGAAAAGGCCGACATGTGTAAGAGGTGGTCGTGCTCCTTGGTACTATGCAAAAGGTGGATCAGTCAAGCTGAAGGGTCGGAATGTAGTGTGGGGATATAGGTGGCGTGGTGGAAGGGCCGAGGGAGTGTGGGGGAATGTATGGAGGTGTTCGAGGCACTACCTCGCTACACGGTGGATCAACCTGTGAGGTGTTAGTAAAGAACAGGTCATGTCATCGACTGGGTAGACTTACCTCAGCGTGCTGATGGAAAAGGTGGCAATCCACGCAAGCAATGCAATCAACAGTGTCGCTGTCAAGCCCTTCTGCCTCTCACAAATGCTCTGTCGGTACGGACACGCATTCGTCCTGTCCGACTCAACGCATGCCCATTTGTCGTCCGTCAGGGCCTGGAAAGCCAAACTAAGGTTCGCCGACTCGAAGACGATGAAGGCCAGGTCGAGAAAGATCAGCGACATTTTGGCATTGGGCGAGCGTAGGCCGAGGGGCTTGGATGTGTATTCGTCGTAGGTGATGTAGATGGTGTATAGGACGGCTACGATGTCGACGAGTATGGCCATCCAGGTAGACGAGTTGTTGCTGCAGCCGTTGTTGTCCGAGTGGCGGTAGATGGAGCATGCGAGGGAGAGGGCGAGGATGGAGAAGACGAGGACAATGGCGCGGACCAAGGCGGGAACCATGGGGTGGTTCATGATGGTGTTGTGGAAGCGCATCAGGCGGCGCTTTCTCTTTTCCGAAGTGAAGAGCCAGAAGCCCTTGATGTGCTCGTCGCCGAGGCCGTTGTCGATGGGCTCCCACTTCTGCTCGAGATCGGGCATGTTCTCCTTGAGCCAGTCATCGTCGACGATCTGGCCGCGCGAAGAGATGGGGCGGTCGTGGTTGGAGGCCTGGGTGAACTGCTTCCATTTGGGTGCGCTGTCACTGACGGGCGTCGAGAGGGTCACGGGGGCGCCCTCGCGAGCATGGTCGAACTTGCGGCCTGGCACGCTGGACTTGGGCGTCGGGCAGAAGTTGTGATTCGCATGGCGGACGTTGGTGGGCGTCCGTGGTAGGAGGAGCGATGAGGCGTCTACATTCTCGTCTTCGTCGTCGGCGGACTGGACCCAGGGCGGTAGTGAGCGGACGGCGCGCTGCCTCTCCCTGTTCTCCGCGCTCGCGGTTATGCTCCGGTTAGAGGACGCCAGCGTGCGTGGAGTGCTGGATATCGACTGCGAGTGGCTCTTGCGGACGGGGGGCAGGCCGTCGTGACTGTCCTTGGAGTTGCCGGAGACGGCGCTGACTCGCGACTGGGGGCGCTGGGTCGAAGTGAGGGACGAGGCGGTGGGGGGCGGAATGGGCGAGGGCAGCAGGCGGTTGCTGTTGGAGTGGGACGAGTTCAGCGTCGAGGCCTGCGAGGTCTGGCTGCTCCCCTGGGCGGCGGCGTCGGGGCGGAGGTGCACATTGCTGCTGGTGGTACCATGGCCCGGGTCGCTCTTTCGGGGCTCAACCATGGGCGTGCTGGTCATCCTCGACGGGAGATGTGAGGGGCTTCCTCGTCGCACCACCAAGCACCAGCCGGTGTGTCGCGCCTGCCTGGACGCAGCAAGCTTCGAGGGCTTGGCAGTGAATCAGCACCGGGGGAGATTACGTGGGAGCAAAGTAGACGAGTCGCAGCGACACCATGTCCGGCCTAGGAAGGGACGGGTAAACAAGACAAGGAAACAGCGAACGACGAGAAGGTTAGCAGTTAGAGTTTGGTGGTGCGCCTGGGGGTGGTGGAGCGTTGGGTGCGTGCGCGTGTTGGCGTCGTAGGGGAGATTGCTTGTTCGTCGATCAGGGAAACAGGGATTGCGCGCTGGCAGCATGCTTAGCCAGGAAATTGGCCTGGGGTGAGGTCATGGGTCCGCAGTAGCCTGTTGTCAAATTCGGACGACACGATAGCCAGCTAACGATTTCGGTGCCTTGGTCTCTACGCGACTCGACCTGCGTCATGTCTCGCACACCTGCCGCGAGAGTTTGTTAAATCGCGATCAAATACGCGCAGCATTGCGCTTACCTAACCACCAAGACCATCTGCCCCACGACCCACGGTCCTCATCCTCCGACCCCACGATGCGTCTTTTCCTGCTGCCCATATCCACGCGTCGCTCCCTCATCTACTGCGAGAAGCTGCACGAGAAAGCCCCCAAGGACCGCTCCTACTATGACAAGATCACCATAAAAGCCAATGAGACGTGGGTCGCCTGGGAGAAGGACGAAAAGGCCATCTGGGACTGGAAGAAGAAAGTCACCTTCTACGGCAACCACGCCCTGAAGCGCATACCCTACGAGGAATGGGGGCTCAAGACCATACCCGCCCTCACGGCGAAGCGGAGGCAGGACATTGTAGACGGCAAGGCAAAATATGAGGTCCTATTCCCTGGAAAGTACCTGCCGCAAGAGAGAGTGTCTGGGCTGCTGGAGAAGCTGGCAAAAGAGAGGCAGAACATGCACCGGACAAAACTCATCTGGAGCGTCGTCATCATGCCCTTCACCGCGCCCTTCATGCTCGTCCCCGTCATTCCCAACCTACCCTTCTTCTACGTCCTCTACCGGGCATGGAGTCACTGGAAGGCCTTCAGCGGCTCCAAGCATCTCGAATTCCTCCTCAAGCACAACCTCCCTACCCCCGCTCCATCGGGCACGCTCGACCAAGTCTACACAGCCGGACTCATGTACCCAACCCGCGCACTTTCCCGTGCCGCTCCCGACCCGACCCCGCAACAAGCCCAGCAGGTAGCCAACGTCGTGCACCAGCAGACCAACAACGAGACTGAAGACGTCATGGTCTTGCAACGGTGGAACGGAAAGCTCATCGCCGAGAAGTTTGACCTACCAGATATGGAGGTTGAGATTGAGCGCGCCGTTGAACAGGTCGAGAACGCCATCAAGTCGAAAGAGAAGAGGATAGAGGAGAAGCTAGAGCAGGAGAAGGCTGCTGGGGGTAACGGCACAAGGGCAAAAGACGCATTGCCTGAGGATATCCTGGAGAAGATACACGACAAAGCTGAAGATGTCGCGGAAGAGGGCAAGAAGGAGGCGAAACAAGCTGCCAAGTCATGATCCCATTTCACGTCTCGACGAAGTACGATAACATGGTTCAAAATTCATAAACAGCATGGGCGTTGGAGGCTATGTATGTACTATACCACATAGAGTGTCAGCATCTGTATGACTGGATGCTTTATGAACATAACGATATACGATCAACGTCTTCGTTGACAGACTAGTGATGCGATAGCCGGGATGTCTTCAGCATATCAGCCGCCCCGAGAATTCTCCTAACAAGACAACAGAAGCTACCAGGCTACATCACCATGCGCCACTCCGAGCTCACGGAGCGACTTGTCATCATCTAAGCACCTTCCAACTCCTTAGAGCACACTACGTCCTCCCTCGTAAGCCTCACAGCTCACAACTCACTCCTCTCCCCCCTACAAAACCTCTCCAACCTCTCCCTCCCCCACGTCACAGGCCCTCCCAACCCATACAACGGATCCCTCTCCAACCACGCCACGCCCTTCACCTTCTCCGCCATTCCCTCCTCCCCCTCCTTCCCATAACACATATCCCACCCACACCCCTCGGGATAACTCCCCACCATCATAAAACCACCCTCCTTATCCTCCACCAACCTATGCCCCACCCCCGCCGGCACAACCACCGCGTCCCCAGCTTTGACCTCTGTTTCCACCTTGCCGGGGTTGTTTTCGCCGCCGAAGAGGAGGATGGCGCGGCCGGAGTAGATGCAGAGGATCTCGTGGGTTGTGCTGTGGTAGTGCGTTGTGGTGTACATTGTGTAGCGCCATTGGGGGGTGAGGTTGTTGGCAAGGAGGTGGGATTCGAGGGTTGAGGGTGGAGTAGAGGGCGGGAAGGCGGAGTGGTAGATGTAGAGGGGGTGGTTGTGGGGGGTTGTGTTGGGGATGAGGAAGTGGGTGGGGATGTAGTGGGTTGATAGGCGTAGGGAGATGAGAGGTGTTAGGTTTAGAGATGGCATTTTGGTAGTATATTTGAGCTGCGTGATGCGTATGTTGGATTAGTACGCTGCCCAGGTGATATGGAGTCGGGAGGTGATGAAATAAGCCTGAGAAGATGTTCGAGTGATTTAGACTGATATGTTGAGCTACGCATCAGTATGTGTTTCTTTGAGAATGGGAAAGACTGCGACTCCAGCTTTTGATATAAGATGGTAACTGATGATCCTACCAATACGTCATCGATCAAAAACCCTGAACGAATTGTGAGGAACGTCTATTGCTCTACCGTTCTAGTTTCGGTGTTCCATTCTGAGCATGTACTTGTGTCTTCATAGTCGCAGTCCCAAGTCCGTGGCTGAAGATCCTAGAGTGATTATCACCATTATTTGCCACCAGTATTCCTATGTTTCAAGGCTCCCCACAATGGACGAGCGCAGACAAAATCACATGGGAAGCCAACTAAAAAGTCTTTTGAGGTATCTCCCCATGTGAAATGAAATCTTGCGAGATGTCCACTGAGCCCAAATCAAAAGAAAATGGGGTTGAGCGGTACTGCAGCAGTGTAAGATGCATCGCCATATCCTTATGAAACCGTCACTGCCACAACAGACAGCACGATTCGCTGATCTCATATGAATGAGGAATAGTAAGCCAAAGAACCGTAATGCTGGCATGCTTCGCTGTCAATGATTCTGCTGCCTTCGCGTTGAGCACTGTGGAGGCTAGTGCAAGGCTGCGTGAACGGGACCCTTGTAAAACGCCAAGACCCAAGCTCGGTGCTGCCTGAACTGTATGAACCGACAACGACGTGACTCTAAACGTCGCCGCCTTGCTCGTCCGGCACCTTCACTTTTCTCTCCTCCCTCTTCTCCGTGTGTCGCCTAACTTGACGGCGCATACCCAAATCCGCGGAAATCGACCGCTCGGTACCTCTTAAGCCCTCCCCGCCCGCTACCATTACTCCCCACCACTTCACCGCGCCCTCCACCGAACCCGCCTTTATCACCATCCGCCCTTGTGAAAGGACACCAAACAAGCGCGCTGTCCGGTGTTGCTTGACAATCCGCTTGTCTGTGACACAGCGGTTCCGACAATAAAGTTCCTCACGCGCAAGAAGTCGCCTCAGAAAAGTGCCCAAGAGCACGCGACGACACAACTCACCATGTCTTCCAGTATGCCACCCGTCCCGGCCAAGGACGATGTCAACGCCACGTAAGTTATTCTCTATCACTCCTAGCATCTTCTTCTGTCTAGTGCTGCAACCTGCGGAGTTCTGGATGGGTTGCAGTGACGTCTCGAATGGCGGGTCTGGTGTCCGCCGCGTTCAGCTTCTGAGAAAGCTGCGCCGCTATGGTGAGCGCAGGCGGAGACAGGCAGGCCAGGACAAGCTAAACTAAAGCAACCCCAACCCGAAGATGACGTAGAGCTCGACCAGATGCTAACAGCTCACAGATGGAAGTACCTCGAAGCCGGTGTCGACAAGATCATGACGAACCTGCGCGAAGGTGTCGACATGAAGACGTACATGGGTCTCTACACCGCCATCCACAACTTCTGTACCGCCCAAAAAGCCGTCGCCGGCTCGTCGTTCCACGCCGCCAACAACCGTGGAGGTGCCCATCTCCTCGGAGAGGACCTCTACCAGCACCTGATCGAATACCTGAAGGCGCATCTTTCCGAAGTGCAGGCGGCTTCGCGGCAACATGTCGACGAGGCGCTCCTTCACTTCTACATCAAGGAGTGGAACCGCTACACGACAGCTGGCCAGTACAACAACCATCTCTTCCGGTACTTGAACCGTCATTGGGTCAAGCGTGAGATGGACGAGGGAAAGAAGCACATCTACGACATCTACACACTGCACCTGGTGCGCTGGAAGGAGGACATGTTCACGGGCAGCCAGGAGAGCGTCATGCGCTCGGTCCTGAAGCTAGTGGAGAAGCAGCGAAATGGCGAGACTATTGAGCAGTCGCAGATCAAGTCGGTCGTCGACTCTTTCGTATCGCTGGGTCTGGACGAGGCCGACAGCTCCAAGTCCACCCTGGATGTCTACAAGGAATACTTCGAGAAGCCCTTCCTAGAGGCCACCGCGCAATACTATGACAACGAGTCCAAGCAGTTTCTGGCAGAAAACAGCGTGGTTGAATACATGAAGAAGGCAGAGATTCGTCTGGAAGAGGAGAAGGAGCGCGTTCCACTCTACCTGCTCAACGAGATTATGTCACCTCTGATGCGGACATGCGAACAGTCGCTCATCACAAGCCACTCGCAAGCACTTCGCGAGGAGTTCCAGATCCTTCTCGACCACGACAAGGAGGAGGACCTAGGCCGCATGTACAAGCTGCTTGCCCGCATTCCTGAGGGTCTCGATCCTCTGCGTCTTCGGTTCGAGAACCACGTCCGCAAGGCGGGTTTGGCTGCAGTTGACAAGATCGCGCAAGATGGAGACAGCCTGGAGCCAAAGGTGTACGTCGAGGCCCTTCTTGAGGTCCACACCCAGTACCAGGCGCTCGTCAACAAGGCGTTCAACGGAGAGTCAGAGTTCGTTCGCTCGTTAGATAATGCCTGCCGCGAGTTCGTCAACAGAAACAAGATCTGCAAATCTGGCTCCAACAAGTCGCCTGAGCTCCTCGCAAAGTACACCGATACTCTGCTGAAGCGCTCCAACGCCAAGATGAGCGAAGAGGACGACATGGAGAAGCTTCTGACACAGATCATGACCGTCTTCAAGTACATCGAAGACAAGGACGTGTTCCAGAAGTTCTACTCGCGTATGTTGGCCAAGCGTCTAGTCCAGACTACTTCTGCATCAGACGACGCCGAGACCAGCATGATCTCGAAGCTGAAGGAGGCCTGTGGTTTCGAATACACCAACAAGCTACAACGCATGTTCCAGGATATGCAGATTTCCAAGGATCTCAACACCGCGTTCAAGGAATGGCAGTCAAACAACTTGGACGAGTCAGACATGAAGACCAACGTCGATGCTTCATACCACATTCTCGGTACCGGTTTCTGGCCTCTGAACCCACCCACCACACCGTTTACCCCACCGCAACTTATCGTGCAGACCTACGACCGCTTCTCTCGCTTCTACAACCACAAGCACCAAGGTCGTAAGCTTACCTGGTTATGGCAGCTGTGCAAGGGTGAGGTCAAGGCCAACTACTGCAAGGTTGCGAACCTGAAGACTTCACCAACCTTCCAGGTCTCGACCTACCAGATGGCCATCATGTTGCTGTTCAACGACAGTGACACCGTCACCTACGACGACATTGCTGAGTCCACCAAGCTGAACAAGGAGACTCTCGACCCCAGTTTGGGTGTCTTCATCAAGGCTAAGGTTCTGCTCGCCCAACCCGAGGGCGCAAAGCCTGAGTCCGGTACTTCCTACAAGCTCAACACCGCCTTCAAGACCAAGAAGGTGAAGATGAACTTGAACATCGGTATCAAGTCTGAGCAAAAGGCCGAGGCGGAGGATACGCACAAGACGATCGAGGAGGACCGCAAGCTACTCATTCAGGTATGTATTCATCCCTTCTATGTTCCCACATTACAGCATGCTAACATATCAACAGTCCGCTATCGTGCGTATCATGAAGTCCCGCAAGAAGATGAAGCACCAGCAGCTCGTCTCAGAGACCATCCAGCAGATCAAGACCCGCTTCATGCCCCGCGTCCCCGACATCAAGAAGTGCATAGACATCCTGCTGGAGAAGGAATACCTGGAGCGTCTGGAGGCAGACGAGCTCGGTTACCTGGCCTAGCCGGTTAGTCCCGATTCGATACGTAGCTTCCGGTGGATATCTTGAGTAATGATTAATGGGTTTTCATCATCATGGGTTGGGTTTTCGTCTTACATCATCGTACCCCCATTTCTTCGATGTGTATCGTTTGGGCGTTTTTCTGGCATGGCCAGCTGGAGTTAGGGAAACTACTGTGTGGGAAATGGCGAATGGGATGATGAGACTTTTGGGAAGGGAGATGTTACGCGCTGATGGGGTGCGTTAGGTATCTATCCCTTTTCTTGAATGATAGATGGGAGTATAAAAGCCAGACATGGTTTATTAAAAGGAGATTGTGATCTTGATGTCTACTTGGTGTGTGTGCGTGCTTGGTGACATGTTCGAGGCCGTGTTCAATTTGATTTGGACTACTACCCTTGCCTTGTTGTCTCCTCTACCTCTTATTCTAGACTCTGAAAAGCAACTGTCTGCACATCAGACTGCTTCACTGCCATCTCCGCCATTCCTCCCATGTCTCAATTTACTATACATCCATACACCTAGCACGATTGGACTGTGTATCAACAAAGGTGACCATCCTGATCGCTCAGACTGGCCTGAGTTGTGCGCAGAATGTGTACTGCTTCGAGCGCTGGAAGTTGTTCCGTAGTTTTGGTTTGCATTTGACGATGTAGCTCTTGAAGATGTGGCGATGAGCGGCGACTCGCTGTTTGCCGTACATGGCCGCTGAGAGGCAACAGTAGCTGGGGCGCTTAGCTCTTGCGACTGAGTCATCGTTGCCGAACTGCCATCATTTATCGCAGCTGCGTTCTCGTCCCGCGAAGATGCGGTCGCGGTAGCCGGTAGCGTGGAAGTGCTTGGATCCTGAGTGGTGTTCTCATCAGCATTGCTGTTCGTGGCTGTGTCTGTTGTTGCAGCCACATGTCGATTCGCTTCAGCTGGCGGCTGCTTCGTCCTTCTAATCTCGGATATAGCAATTATACACAACTTCTCATATGTTTTGAGTTCAATGCTCAAGAGAAACATGAGCGGCCAGGCCAACATCAACCATACGAACGGCTGTATGCGGATGTTAACGTAGCCTGACGCTTGGAACTTGAAGAGTCCACACATGTTCCCCCTAGCTTCATCAGGAAGCGTGTCGGTATACGTTGGATTGTCATGATCTTCTGCACTCGCGATACTCCAAGCGTCAAATTGAGCTCTTGCGAGAGATGTCTTGAACAAATGCTCAGCCTCAAGCTGCCAATGATTGTCAGCCAGTGGCATGGATCGAGACTGGCCAACTCGTTGCTGCGCCAAGAGTGCGCTTCCGAGACGTAGTTTGATAGCATCGTAGGTGTTTGAACTTTTCAACGCGTATTTCATGAACCAATAGGATGATGTGTTCGACCCGCCAGCTGGTATTGGATCATTCGCATGCCAGCATGGAGAGCCTGATGGTGCACAGAAGATGGTCTCGTCTATGCAGGCAAAAGCTCGTGCTTTTGGCTGCGCGTTGTAGTAGTAACGGCCTTTGTCCCCGGGGTACCGAACGGATTTACGGGCGGGGAAGACGGGGTCGTTACTGGGCTTGGTGTAAAGAATACGCAGAGCTGTAACGAAGATCAGACTCAAAGTCTTGGTTCGATGAGGTTGGAGGCCTGGGGCTTGCAGATCTGCTGAAGGCTGGTAGAAGTCGCACGTTGGATCGAGCAACGATGTGGCGTAGGTGCTATGAATTCATTAGGCACAGCGACCATTAGTTACCATTTTGTTTACAAACTCACTTGACTTTGTACACGGGCGCTTGCCAGTCAAACGGATGGCCCGTTATACGCATGGTGTACTCCGAGAGTACAGTTGGAGGAGCATGTATCTCGTCTGAGCAGTTTCTCGTATCGTAGAGCGATCCATAGAAGTACTTGTACCCGGACTCGCCCGTCCCGCTGTTGGTGAAGTGTTGCACAAAAGGCGGATCTACGCTCAATGGCGCACATGTTGTCTTGCGTCGGAATTTATGCATGGACTCTTCGTTGATACCTAGTATTCCTGAATCGACCCATTTAGTATCAAAGGTGATGGCCGAACCGGGCTGGTAGCCACCGACGCATATGTCGGTCCTATCAAAAGGACACTTGTCTTCTTGGACTTCATATCCGATGGTTGAGTTATAGAAAAAGTCGCAATCCGTGGCTTTGACGTTGGTATTGGAATCGTAGTTGTAGCATTCCTGCGCATAGGCCGCTGCACGTCTTTCTCTGCCCACCATGAGCATATCTGCTCTTGAAGCTTCTTCTTCGCCGGCTTTCTCGTTGTCGTACTCAAAGAGACCACACGTATCTGACTTCAGTAAGGCAGATCGGCTGCTTGCGACGTTGTCGGTCAGAATTATTCCCACGATGGATTGATACAGTACCAGCAATATTGATGCAAGGAGGAAGGAGCCAAAGAATCGATGTCGAGCTTCCCAGCAGGGGTCCTGAGCGGCAAGGCTAGATACCCAGGACTTGAGTCCTCCTTCCGTACCCTTTGCAGTTCTCACAGTCCCTGTTGGAATAAGTTGGCTGGCAGATTCATCGTCGCGATCGTTTGGCGTTTTCGTTGGGAAAAGGTAGAGCTTAGAACGCGTGATTGTACTGAGAACGACTCGCAGTACGTACGGTGACGCAAGCGTAAGACTGATAGCAATGCTGACTTTGAACCATTGCGCTTCTCGCCAAGAATCGTGTTGCAATGTCTGTAAGCCTAGCAGCTTGTCAATATTTGGTCGCCAAATCGAAAGTACACTCACGATGGCCCTCACTATGATCCCTCCACCGTCCCGTCTGCGGCATGCTCAGAAGTGACATCAGTGAATACGCAGTACAACGGTCGGACTTGTGATGTCAAAAGCACTCGGCAATGCGTCGAGACTCAGAAGTGTAAGAGCTCAGGATAAGAGATGGCGAGGAATGGCACGCTTTATCAGAGTAGATGATCCGGTGAACGAAGGTCTACCATGGATGATGAACAATCCAAAGAACGTTCGCTTCATTCGAGGTGCGTCTTTTTTTAGGTCGCTTCGAGTTGAGCTTGTTGCAGACTGTCCTATCCGTACGCAGGATTGACCATGACACGCACCGAGAGCAGATGTCTGAAACACGCGAGAAGGTGATGACTGTCTAGGTGGCAGTAAGGCTGAATGCTTACAGCACTACTCGATGCGCATCCTAGCCAGGCCACGCTAACCGCTTGGGTTGGTTCAGCCGTGCATGAAGAGGCGTTTTTCTACGAATGAGATGCGCCCTCTCGTATCGGCAAAACGGGACAGCGCTCTCATGCCAGGCATCGAAGAGACCGCATGACACACGCTTTTCAAAGGTGCGGCAGCAGATTCCAGCTTGACCGGTTTGTGAGATAGGTGGGTAGCTGTGTAAAGTAAGCCAGCCAGCTACCCCTCGCGTCGCAACGGGTAGACGTACCTCATCTGTATGATGTAGTGCATCAGATAAAGCGCGAATCACAAGACTTCAGCCTCGGATCATATGCAAGCGCGATTGCCTTCCGCCACGTGAGCTGCACCCCCCGCCAGGCGATATAACGGGGCGTGCCCCGTGTAACGCTCCGCCACCCTTTACGATGGGATCTCAGATGCCCCGGATACCTTGGACGTGGTCGAATCCACACAAGCGATTCTACAAGTACGACGCGTCTCGTGAACTTGTATGGGCCAAATTCAAGAAAGCTGAAGATAGAGGAGTTAAGAATCTTTCTGGCGAAGGCTGGACATATTCCACATGCTATAGTCGTTGGTATAGATACGAGTATGGCATCGACGGCACAATTCTCGAAACTCTGTGGGGTTATCCGGGTCCACCGACGGACGCCGACGCCGACATGAGGACATGGGACCGCTGCTCAGGATGGACGCGATCGGACTACTATAATAGCAATTACCGGCTAATTTGGGGAATGAACGAAGACGTTGTCTTGAAGACTATCTGGGAAGTGCCGTCAACGAGAGAAGCGGAGATGCTCATGAACAGTGCCAGGAAAGCTGTACACTTCGCATCCCACCTTACTGGATACGCCACAACCAGTCATTACATACCAGTCCCGTGAGTGATCACTATGCGTGTCTCAAGGAGAGTACTAAGATGAAAACCAGATACCGCACGTCAGACAATGACAGAGACCGACAGCGGGACGATCGGAACGATCGCAATCGGCATGAGAGAAGCGGTTACCGAGATGGTTTTCCTCCGGGTGACGACCAATATCCTGACAACGGAGATCAGCCAGACGACGGCGACGAAACGCAATCAAGTTCTCAGAGTTCACTTCAATGGCCAGCACATGCTCCGGCTTCTTACTCTGCACCCGCTTATCCGCAACAAACTCCAGTGACTTCGCAGTAACCCAGAAGCAACAGAACGGAAACTGAGCTATCTCCCAGATGCAGGATCCGGAAAAGATGGCGTCGCGCCCATAAGGTCTCGCTGTGAATGGGTCGCGTTGGTCGATGGCTTGCGGATCCTATCGCGATCGGATGAGGGTGAGACGGGGCCCACGGAGCCTACTTTGTCGCATCATCGTACCGTGGAGTTGGCTGGCGCGTTTCGCGGTGATGTTGATAGTGGGAGGCTGTATTGTGCGCATACAGGAGGAAGAAGGCAGTGGTGCGTTCGGTGTAACTTCAGTCGATGCCGAACGCGCAAACTTCATTACGTCATCACATCGACGCGTCAACTGCCCAGAGGTAATAGTACCTAGGTATGAGCAACACCCTTTGGTATTCTGCCATTGTCTATAACGCGATCTCTTAAACCATAAATACGGATTCGACGCGATTATTTTGCGATTAATTGTTGTTGGGAACAGGATGTTCACGCGTCCCCCGAATGTCTCAGAACCCCGGCAACGCGTGTATTTACCCAAAGCCCATCGCAAGCATGCCCTCGACGCTCTGATTGAGCACATGAGTGGATATTGGATACTGAGCATCTTGAGAGCTCTTCGCCAAACCGTTCATATTGAGTGAGTTCATTCGTAGTTTGACCAACGAACCATGGCATTACGCGATCTGGTAGAGCTTGCGAGCCCCGCATTGTACACCAATACAAGGAGTACAACCCCAGGAACTCGACCTCGCCAGTGCTTCCACGGCCTTAAAGATAGGCCACTGATGCGGCTTTGGTTGCATGTCAGGCCGCCTACTGCGCCCTTCTCAAGGGTTACCACTTCGGGCCTAGCGTTTCCCATTTCGGAAAGCCAAGATCTCCGCACGCGTGGCTACGAAGTAGGGCCTTATAGAGAAGTTCCTCTTGAGTAAGGCAAAGTTGACCCATAAGTGATGCTGCGTGCAATTCGTGCTGCGCAATCTGTAATTCGACCATTGCAGACCTACGCTCTAGAAGATGACTGCCGTCACCACAACCTTGGTCGAAGACGATCGGAGTGTTGCTAGTAGGTACTCCGAGCACTGGATGCTCATACGAAAGTGCTAACCGTCCCGACACAGACACTGACACCTCCTCGCTGGTGCACGTTGAGCCCACCGCTGAGAATGCCGACCTCTACACCATGGACCTCCCGGAGTACACTCAACAGGTCGCGGGCGGAGAAATTTCGGTAGATGCAGAGTCGACACAAAACGAAAAGCCACGCAAGCAAGACCAGTCGCCGGCATACGATCCACTTCCAAGCCCAGAATCACGGAGTCTTCAAGGAGAGCACGAGCATGACATACAACAGGATGCTAGCGACCAAGACAACCCATCGCATACACGTTCTTCAAACCCTCCAGGCTTGACACATAACTTCACAGAAGCTGATGCAACGGCTAGCCTTGCTAGTCTACGAGCATGTAGCATTCTTCACGATAGACCAGCAGTATGGCTAGTGAAGCGGAAGAGCCTGGCCCTGTCGCCGCTTGCGGCTGCGGTGCTGACTAAAGAGGGTCTGCTTCAACTCAAAGACCTGCATCTGTAGGTGATCGCGTCATGCAACAAACGTCGACTACTACTAACACCCACTATAGCATATCTCAACACTCAGACATGAAGCACGACCCCACCGACCCGGTATCCGCTGCATTTCTCACTACCTACGACGTGGTAAGCGGAATCATGCTGGGTCTCATAGCAGGACCCGTCGAACTGGGCAAACAAACAACACCAATGCTACTGCAGCGCGAGATAAGACGCCAAGAGAAGCGGGACGGGACTGCTACCCCATCACCTCCTCTCGACACCAAAGACTCGCCTCATGTGGCACGCCAAGTAGCCCTCGGTACCGCAAAAGGATTCGGACGCATCATCACCACCAGTCTGAAGAGCCCGGCGATTGTCATACATGGTATTACTCGAGGTTTCCATAACCTTCCTAAAGCGTATGGTGAGGAGGTACGGCAGTATGAGAATGTGACTGGTTTGAGGAGTGGGCTGCTGGTCAGCGTCAAGAGCTTCGGTTACGGATTGAGTGACGGCATAAGAGATCTTGTGATCAACCCCATCGATGGCGCTGAGAAGAATGGTATCCTGGGTTTTGCTGCTGGATGTGCGACTGGCGTTATGAATGCGGCCTTCAAGCCTGCTGCTGGTAAGTGGCCCTTTATCATACATGACGACTGGTTGGCTGACTGAATGTAGGCGCATGCGGGCTTGTGGGGTACTCGTCGGTGGGGGTTTACAAATCGATCCGCAACATCGGTTCGGTAAAGAAGGAGGATCCGATACATATGGTGCAGAGACTGGGCGAAATCGAATATCAACAGGCGAGCGACGCGGATAGGCTGTATATAGTACGTCTCTGGTGTCAAACGCAGATGCGCGTGCGCATAGGTTAGCTTCTCGAACGCACCGTCTCGGTTTGGCGATGCTGTTGATTCATGGGTCAAGTGATGTATTGCGTGAGAACAAGCTTCGCTCGGATCGAAGACACTATCGCTGAACCAATGCGTTGGCTGATGTAGCGCTTCCAGCCTTTAGCTCGATGCAGAGGCCTTGCTTTCCGGTATGCCATACGCCCTCTTCATCAAGTAGTGACTGAGTTGCCATTTCTGGGTTTCGTCAGTAACCCAAAGTTTCACGAGGCCTGATCATCAACTTACCACTACTTGCTGGCTCTCGAAGTAGTCCTTCCATTCCCTGTCTTCCGCGAGATCGACGACCACGTCCCATGGCCACTGCTCAGACTCTAGCTCGACTAGAGTAAAGTACTTGTGTAGCTCTTTCTTGTCTTTGGTCTCAAACTTCCCGCCTTGCATCGTTGTTGCGTTGTCGATCTCGAAGAGGCGGAACCGCAGTACGTCTGGTGAGCTAGATATTGTGGGGCCGACGACTTCTCTGTAGTATTTCATGACTTCCTCTTCCTTGTCGGCTGGCACACTCCACTCCATTGCCGCCACACTTGCAACGTATTCGATGTCTATCGACATTAGTCCGTCATCGCCGGCTTTATCCGCACCCGTGTTCTTACCACCACCGACACCAGACCAGTCGTCTTGTTTCCAACTCTTGATTTCCCGATAGGACCGAAGATCAAGAAGTAGGCTTTTAAGCGAAGCCTGCAAATCGGCATTTGGTGGATGGTATTGTGCGTCGTACATGTCTTTGTTGGCTTGGTCGACACTCTTTATCTCCCATACGGTCATGTAAGGCCATGGCGCGTCCAATCTTCCCACTGGCTCATTTTCCATACCGCTGGCAGTAACTTCGCAATGTAGAGCATGCTTGGCATTGTGCGGATTCAGTGAAGGTAGGTGTTCGTTCTCGTACCACTCTTCGCGTCCCTCTGGGATGTTCGCCCATACGCAAGCTATGCCAGCCATGTTGTTCCGATCTCGCAGCGAGGTTTGTCGCAAGTTCAGTAGCTAAAATTCCTCTGGTTCCAGGGGTCCAAAGTGTTAAATGCAGGTGTTTGTGCCGAGCTGTCAGTCAACGTTTGCAACGGGGAAAAGATGGAGGGACAGCTAGTCTGCAACGTGACGCGGCTGTCGCCATATTATGGCAGACCCTGAATCACAGCTGTGTATGATAGTCCCTACGAGACGGTCCGACCGCATTTTGCTCGACCAGTCCACCCTGTTTCGGAGGTCGATAAAGCGGTATATACGCCGTCGCTTAACCAATGGACACTGGTGCGAGCGGTCGTGATTGGCTATTGATACCTGAGACGTAAGGCGATAAATTCTTTCAGGACGTGGGCTAATGTGCATATGTCGTAGGCGATCGACGTTCCCCACAACCTGCCACGAATGCCTGAAGTCGGAGAATTCGAAGCGCGGGTAGCGCCGAAAGGATCAGTGATGCGCGAGCATCAGCCGATTAATTGATGCCAAATCCACGGCTTCACCGGTGACTCGAGGAGGAATTTCTTATCTGAATACTTGAAGGTATAGGAAGCGCATTGTGCATGTCAGGAGCGACACTAAGGTTGGGCCTTCTTGCGGTCCGCTACGACCCTAGCGCCGGCAGCACAACGGCGTTACCCCCGCTTAGGGGCCTTGGACGCCTGTCCTTACAAGACACATGCCTGTCGACACCTCGTGAGCCAACCTTGGAACAAGTCACGATGCTTCTGTTTCTTTCAAACATACCGAAATTCTGCGACCTCTTCACGGGCCGAATCGTAAAAGTTGCCTTCGCTCGGCGACTGACGTGTATGTGTTTTTGATCATCTGACCAGATAGATGAATTGCCGGGTATATAGAGCCGCTTGCAGGCGCACGTGAAAGCGAGCTCGGTTTTCACCAGGACACCTTGGACGGACTACCAGTCGATCGGTCGTAGGCAGATCGACGCGCAAGGAGATCTCGCTGTTCGTGCCCGTGCTTAGGAAGGTGCTTTTTCTCACAGACATGGTTCGCTGGACCCATGGCAGTATAGTAAACTTGGATTTTGCCCCAGGCCCCTGGACGAGTGCGCCATAGTGATCTACTCTCGCCGCACTATGTACCCACATCTGTGCCGTATCTCAAGCGCCACAGACCTCTGAAGAAGGCAACATTCGCGATGCCTTCAGCTACAGTCCAGGAAACAGAAGCCTCAACAAATCTCTCGGTGTTCAATCTGGTACCACACGTGGGGCCAATGGTAGAAAGCGTTCAATCAAGATCGAAGTCGAAGTCTGGCTCGTGGCTTACCGGCTCTATGGGTGTCGGAAGAAGAGCTGCCCTGTACGGAAGATAGCCCGTGCTCTCGCGGTCCAGAAACGATAGTAATCAATCGTGACCGCACGGATGGGGTTAGAATGATCATCAACAGCGTTCTTCCAGGCGGGTAACAAGGGAGCAAGGAGCGACTACACTACAGGTGTACCATGAGCATGCGCAGGAACAGGCCACAATGAACAGAATAACTCGAAGATTCTGAAGTGGCGTATGTGCATCTGCCGATAGTGGCCAGATTGTATAGCCGTCTGTTTTAGCAAGCCATACTGACAGCTTCTATGAATAGCAGCGCTTCAGCGCTTCTCAACAGACAGCGGAAGAACATTGTCGGTAGATGAGCACCAACATGCTTCCCGTACGGGCAATCAAGTACCTAGGAATATCAGAGATCTGTTAAGTTCTCCTGCCAGATCGTGCAGATGTCGGAAGCAGGGACGTGGTAGATGCCATGTCGTACGGACTTGTAGAGAAAGTCAGACCGGAAGGCATAGTCGACTCCGCGTATATATAAGCTTCACATTCCATCGATCATAAGCTCATCCTCATAGCCTTGTCTCAGGCTGCCTCATACAGTCTTCTTCCTTTACCGTATCATACTTCAAACCCAAGATGCGGATCTTCATTCTCTCCGCTGTCACGTCGTCCCTCTTCGCCCTTGCCTACGGCGCTGGAAGTGCCGTTCAAGGCACCGGATCGACCACTCGTCAATGGTCTTGCTGCAAGAACTCCTGCTCTTGGCCCGGCAAAGCTCTTGTGGATAAGCCAGTTCTAACTTGCGACGCAAGCGACAATCTCCTCGACAATTACAACAGGCGCGACGGCTGCGAAAGCGGCGGTGGCTCATATGCCTGCTCGGACCTCAGTCCGTGGGCTGCAAGTAACGATCTGGCGTATGGCTTCGCCGCAGTCAATCTCGCTGCTTCAAACGAATCTGCGTGGTGTTGCTCTTGCTACTCGTATGTTTCTTCAGTTTGATGCCCGAGCAGTGACTGACTGACTCTAGTCTGACGTTTACTTCCGGCCCAGTCAACGGAAAGAAGATGATCGTCCAGGTCACGAATACCGGATCTGACCTAGGTGAAGATCAGTTCAACATTGCCATCCCTGGTGGTGGCGAAGGTTCTACCCAAGGATGCACGAAGCAATATGGCGGCGCCGACGTCTGGGGTCAAGACTATGGTGGCGTAGCGCATCGTGACGACTGCGACGCCCTCCCTTCTGCGCTGCAAGCTGGCTGTTACTGGCGGTTCGACTGGTTTCGAGGAGCTGACAATCCTTCGGTCAACTGGGAGAAGGTGAAGTGCCCTGAAGCTTTGTCTGGCGTGTCTGGCTGCCGCCGCAACGATGACCCAATCCCGGGCCAGAATACTCCACCGCCGACGCCTACAACGTCTGCGCCAATATCTTCTGGTACTGTACAACCGGGAGGTCAATGTGGTGGCAAGTCTTACAAAGGTCCCACCCGGTGCGTAGGAGGCACCGTCTGTACATACGTCGACGAGAATTCGTACTATTGTCTTGCGGACCCAGCTAACACAAGAACAACTCCAACGACTACAACCTCTGCTAGTGCCGCACCTACCATCGGTCTACCGTATGACCAATGCGGTGGGAATGGTTGGACTGGTCCCAGGACATGCAAGGACTCGGTGTGCGTGAGAATCGATGAATGTGAGTCGCGCTGTTTCGATCATGTCATACATGCCACACCGAATCTCGTACTGACCTATTGAAGATTACTCGCAATGTCAGCCACCGGTCTCATCTCAGAGATCCACCAGCACGCGAACTCAGACAACTGCTAGACCTACATCCACTCCACCTGCTCAACCAGCACCGCCGTTCACTCGCACCCGTCGCACCACCACGACTAGACCTGCGCCACCAGCGGCTACGGGCCCAGTACAACTCTATGATCAGTGCGGTGGGCAGACATGGCAGGGCTCGACAACTTGCAACCAGGGACTGGTCTGTTTCAAGGTCGACGAGTACTATTCGCAGTGTCAGAAACCGACCTAGAGAAGAGGAAATAAACAACATTGGTGTGATGGATCAAAGGCGTTTGTGTTGTTGCTGATAGAGAAGTATCTTCGATCGTACATGTAAGAATTGGTTGGATGTGGAAGTCATAGCAAGCCGGAATACAATGCGATTTTTTCGGACATCAGAAGCGTATCACCCTCGTCCTCCTTGCTCTTGAACTAACTCATAGCTTCGCCTTAACCCCAAAACTCTTCTGCACAGCCTCAACCCCCCTCTTCGCAACATCCTCATCCTGACTCGGCAACCCCGTGCTACACCCCACAGCCCCAACAACGACCCCATCCTTCACAATCGGGACACCACCCGCAATCGTCATAAACCTGCCTCCATTGCTGTGATTGATGCCATACGCCGGCCCACCAGGATACACATTGTCTTTGTAAACAGAGGTAGGCGCGCGATGACCTGCAGCTGTGAAAGCCTTGTCGATGGCGATGTTGATGGATGTGAGTTTTGCGCCTTCCATGCGGGCGAATGCTAGGAGATGGCATGCGTTGTCCATGATGGCGATGTTCATTGGTACGTTGATTTCCTTGGAGCGCTGCTCAGCGGCGGCGAGGGCGATGCGCGCGCCATCGAGGGTTAGCGTTGGGATGGATTTTGTGCTCATGATGAATGTTGGTAGAGAGGTTCGATAGTCTGATGGTAGCAATGCGCTGCTGGACGCGGTGTTATGGTGCTGATGATGGACCTCGGATATTGCAGGATAATGACGTAGGGGAGCTTTGATTGGCCCGTGTTGCGGAAGCGCTTGCTTTCGCGCGGGTCCGCTTCAGAGAAGACAACATCAGCTCACAATGTTCATTAATCATACCTGCTCTCGCATTTATCCTTTGACAGGCCTCCGATACCTTTGCGACTGATGTCATCAGGTTCTATCGCACAACCTGGACTGGTGTTGAGACCACCGAATCCCACGCGACAAGCCTCGGAGAACTGAGCAATGCCGAATTCGGGAGCATGCTATCACAGTGACCTGCGAAGACGATAGCCCGATCAACGAGATTGCCCGGACTGTCTTATTCAGACTACATTCGTCGATGGGTGAAATTTAAGGCTGCCCGGCCATATCTCGTTGTCCGTTTGTTCTGTCATCTGCTCACATCTCGCGGTTCCCTATATCCAAATACTTCATTCTCGTTTCTTTCAAGGAGTTCTGGAAGCAGAAACAGAAATCCTTTCATTTTCTCATGTCTTGGCGAAGAAGTTGTAGGAGTTCAGGGTAGCACCAGTGTCGCCAATGCGAAATTCAACATTGAACGCGTACCTCTACGGGGCGCCACTGATAGGGTGTAATCTCGCCCTCGAACATGCGTTGGAAATCCAACCCGGTAGGTGTCAGACACTGACTACGCATCGCTATGGCTTCCTTTCACTCAATGGCGATGGGCAGTATCGGTCCTAGGCGACCACTGGGCGACATTCACGTGTCTATTCCACCTTCACTTATCGAACTGCCTAATACGAGAATATGGGTCCGTGGTTACCAGTGCGTCATGTGATACTCACCACACGAGTTGCAGAGCCTTTCTACTCGACTCACCCAGCTCTTGCCTCGTTCCACGGACGTCGATTCAGCGTCACGATACCGCGACAGCAACGGAAAAGTTTGCGACCTACTTCGCTATCACCACCATGAAAGAAGAAGATATCCTCGCGCGCCAATCCCGTCCGCAGAAACACTCGACCTGGGTCCCCAAAAACCGCGACTGGCGTTATGCAACCGGCGTTTTCCAACACGATGACAACGAAAACGCGCCCAACAATCGGTCGGCGTGGGATGAAATGGACTATGACTATCAGGTCGCCGAGCCGGGCAAGAGTAGAAGCCGGAGTGGCAGTGGCCCAAGCGATGGCAACGTCAAAGCAGTCGACGTAAGCGCCTCGGTATCGGCTACCCCAAAAAGCACAAGGAAGAGAACCCAATCGAATATCCCAAAAGCCACCGTAAAGGTTCGAGCATTCAAGAGGAAGTCAAAGACTGCGAGGAAGAACGTATGGATGTCAGTAGCAAGGCGCCAGCGGATCAGCCATGATGATGCAGAGGGCGAAGAGCCAGACTACCAGACCTATAGCTTGACCGTCAGGTTGCGCTTCTCAGGCAGGCTCATCATAGAGGATGCGCTTCCAGCTGTGTCGACACCAGGTCCTATGAATCTCCAACAAGCACCAGACACACCTGCGAACTTCAGCATACCTTTCGATCCTCATACCCCCGCCACAGCTCGCACCGCAGCGTCGCTCTACACACCACACATGTCGCATTCGGGCGAATCCGTACACACATACTCTCCCTTCCAGCGTCCATGGGTAGACGAAACGAAAGACTTCAACATGCGATCAGTCCGCAGCGTTCTACAAAAGCCTGGGTTCGTAGGAAAGGACCTCGGGGTTCACTACACATGGTACAGCGATGCAGTCCCGGTAGACGCTCTACTTCCCCCCGGAGTACCTCTGTCCGCCAAGGAAATTATGGCCTACTACCCTCATCACGTGCGGTGGAAAAGCATGATGGTCCGACTAGCGAACAACGACTATCGCGGGGCGGATATAGTAGGCATGCAGGTACGTCTTCGTCTGTCTGATGACCATGCGACGATTTATAGCTGACAAAGCACAGGCATTCTTCCGTGGCCCCCCAACATCGGACATTACGGCGGCAGTCATGAACCAGTTTCAACGCGACTCAGTCAAGAAGATCATCGAGGGTTTCAAGACGGATACTATCAATGGGAAGCACGATGCCAACTTACATACCGATTACTTGGAGCCAGGCAGATACATCGCGGATAGACGCAGCGGCTACGTGTTACCGACCTTCGGTGATCTCGTGGGTGGACTGAATTATTTACCATCTGGACTTGATGCGCGCGGCCTTACGGAGTGTCTGAGCTGGTATCTCGACGTTCGCGACTCGTTTACGCCAAAGCTGGAGTTGAATGTCCTGCATACCCAAGCTTTGATCCGCGCGCTTCGCATCCCGCTCAAGCGGTATGGGCCGCAGAATCTGGACTGTAATGCACTCAAAGAGTGGAAAGAGAAGGGGAAATTTGAGGAGCGAAAGGTGTACTACGAGTCGGCCAGACCTACGTCGACAGAAACAGGAGATACCGCGCAGAAGAGGTCGCAACTGCACATGAACCTAGACAACCACGAAGTCAAGCTCGACTACCAACTCCAGCTCCGCCACGTCCTCACATCCCCTTTCCTCGCCCTCCACCGCGTCATGGGCGAAGCGCTCAAGCTGGGAATCGAGAAAGCCGAGAACCGGATGACTGAGCGCGTGACCGCGGAGGGAAAAAAGATGTTGGAAGCCAAGTGGGCTGCGAGAGTAGCTGCCGATGCGGATCCGGAAGAACAGGCGCGCGACGTGGATGCGCAACAACTACAAGGGATGGCGGAGAAGGCCGAACCGATTGCTCGAGCAGAGGATAGCGCGGAAAGGTCACATCGCGTTCCCCGAACAAGCCTCACGGCTGAAGCACTGCGTACCCTCGCTCCAGCACCGAGGAGAGCACCTACTGTGCCATCACCACATGGTGGGCCACTTGGTCACCGTGTTGCAGGTTCATCGATGCAAGCGTTTGGTAGACAGTCTCATGGAACGCCTGAACCCGTGTACTTCGACCGGGCTTGGGGTACACCATCGCCTTCTTCCGCCTATGCGCCTCGCTCAGTGTATGGAAGGAGGGAGCATGAGTCGCCAAGGCAGACAGATCAAAGGAACGGAACGCAGCGTGGTGAATGGGGAGATAATCGTGGTGGATCGTATCGTCCGAGAGGTTGGTAAGGGCGATGCTTTTGGTGGCGGATGGGGGTGGGGTGAGGATGAAGTAGTCATATAAAGATAGCGAAAGCGATGTTATAATGACTTTGACGAATGTATACTGTAATGCCGGGTTCAGAGTACGATTGGAGGCTTCGAGTAGCAGAGTCTGAAGTTCGACTGACGTACCCCGCGCGTCTGGACGTAGGCAGCAGCAATTACTGTGCCGCCTGACACCGCGACTACGCGACATCTTTTGATTGCCATCCACCCACTTATCTTCCCACCAACGTAGTTGTGTCTTTGGATAGTCAAGCAAAATGTTCAAAATCTTGTCTGTCGTCGTAGGTTTAATAGCAATCCGGCTTGCCATCTCTTACGCCCAGGCCATCGCAGTTGAGCTCCGGGAAAAGCCCACGTTAAAGTTACCAGTAGTCGGTATTTCGCTTACTGCAAATCATGCGACAGCAGCAGTTCGATGGCCGGACGGAACTTTCGAGAACCTGGGTCGAGTAGAGGCATCGAAGGCATATGTAAAGATGATGCGACGTCTCTCCTTGCCTTCTTCGACGCATCTAACGTGGGTTGCGGAATCATTGTACTCATGCATACAATTGCTGACCATGTACATTACAGCGAACCATACGGCAGCATGGAAGACTTGTGGAACGACGCTCCACGAAGAGCCTGGCGGAGTGCACGAAAGAAGCTTGGTCTCGCCGCCTCTGCCGACGTAGCAGTACTAGCCAAAATGCTAAAAGCAACGGCGAGGATGGCGGAAAATGAGCTTGGATCTCCTGTATCTGTGATACAGAGCTTCCCTGCGTTGCTTGCTTTATACCAGGAAGACATCAAGGATGCCGCAGAGCACGCAGGTTTGCGTATGCTGACGACCGATTCCGGGCTACAATTACACGAGCTCATCGCTGCGTATGCCGGCCATGGGATGGGTCTCTCTGAGAGCGGTTCCGAATGTCAAACCCCTGCCGGATTTCCTGGGTGCCACACAGTCATTGTGGAATATACTGAGGATGCTATCTTACTCTCTGGTCGACCGCTGGATCGCGCTCACGATATCGCGAACTACGAAGATGATACACGAACAAATTTCGATCTTGGCAGCCGAAGCTCGGCAACGGAGGAGCAAGTACGCGATTTCGTTCTAGAGTATCTGCGTAAAGTGTACATTGGTTACACGAAGAGGCCCTGGGTCTTTCCCGAAGAAATCGCTGTCATAATGACGGGAAGCCGAGATGGCGTCGGTCGTGAAGAGATTCGGAGGGCAATCGCAGATGCATTCGGCTTATTTGGCACGCGGGCCAAGATGCTGTATTCTGACCCTGAGTACGTAGCAGCGAGGGGCGCGGCTGAGATCGCATGGCGGACGTTGCTAGAAGCGGAGAAAAAGGAAGAGAAGATAGAATTGTGAATGGATACGTGCGACGGCATGAAATCGTTCTTGTAAACCTACAGCCTCACAGTCAGCGATTCATGAATTCTCCTTTTCGCACTATGCATGCGAATACGTCTGTGCCACCAAGCTGTCAAGATCGTGCTGACCAGGAAGACCCTCGTAGTACGCAACGCCACTTAGCAGATCACCCGAGACCGGAATCAACAGTTTTGCGAAAGAGTTGCCGGAATGGGTAGGTTGGGATCTGAAACTGCACGTTTTGGCGAGTTGGTGGTCTCTTCGCTTGGATGAATCGGAACCAAAAAACTGTGTTGTGGGACCGGAACCTGGTAGATAAGACTGGGAATATGTTGATCAATGAGAACTAGTATGTAGTTGATTTATGAGCGGATAAGTGTGTAGAGATTGTCTGCTGCGCGGAATGCCTTGAGTCAGAAGGGCTGAGGTTGCTTTTTCTGAGATGTCGTCGAATCGTGGGTTGTCTTGGAGGAGACGCTAGAGCGTGTCGAAAACGTGGAGAGCAGCTTACTCCTTGGTACCCCGCCGGCTCATTCGAAGCCTATCTGGAATACTGGAATGATTATCGCGTGTCTGCGAATATTGTTGTTGGTCTAGCGATGTGAGGAGATCTGTAATAGTGATCTGCACAGGGGGTTCGGGCTGGGCACCTCAACGATGACGAAGGCTAGGATGCCGTCGCCAATTCGGCCCTCGCCCGCGCCTGCTTTCCTAGTCGCACGCCCGCCACGCGCTCGTGGCTGCCTCTCCTTATGCAAAGTAGTCGCGCTCTTACTAGCTTCTTAATGTATGTTGTTTAGTGGTTTATGTATTCACTCCCACCCGACTGTGACTTGAAGGAGCGCACCTCCGCGGCCAGAACGAGATAGGAGAGGTCCAATGCCCGACCAGCAGCGCCGCTCATGGCACCAGCCTGACGTTACTAATCTGCCCCCCGACTCGTACACTGCCCAGAGACTGGTATGCATGGCTGCAGGCTACCGTTCGCATGTCGCAAGCTAAGAGGAGTAGGAACATGCCACGCCCGAGCATCTGCATCTCACGACGAGACGTTACTTCATCGGTCCTATCCCCACGGCATGGCTGACCAAGCACCGCTCCGATTGGTAAGAGATATATCTATAGGAACTGCCTATGCGACATGTACTGACATCGTACGCTCAGGTACAAGCACCATCTACGAATCAACTACTCGACGCGTACGGCGACCTTCTCCTCAGACCCGCGTGAGGCGCGCCAACGACGGCTGAGCGGCCTCGAAGGTCCCAGCTCCTCTGCCCTCTTCCAGCACAGCTTCCCCCAGCCCGAAGAACTTCAAGCAGAAGACGAGGAAGGAGCGCAAGAGCTCGAGGCCAGCGGAGCCAATGGCGCGGCAGATGCGACTGCAGCGACTCCACCCGCGTTGCAAGTCCCGCGCGCTTCAGACCACAAGAGCGATGTCATGGACGATGACGAGAATGAAGAATTTGTAGACGCGCCCTCGGAGCCGGAAGACGACGACATCGAGCGCATTCCCACCAACGAACGGACAGTCCGCCGATCGAGTACGGACAAGACGTATATTACCGCGTCCTCAATACCCGCAGACGAAGATGATGACGAAGACGAACAAGGATCGGACGAAAGGCCGCTGCAGGAGCAACAACAGCACGCACAGGCAAGTGGCTTACAAGTTCCTTCAGGCCAAGGGCGGACAGGATCGACGTCACTAGGCAAGCGCCCATTGTCGAATGTAGAGAGCCTTGGGAGTCCTGCATCAGCTACCGGAGCAGCCTCTGTAGATGCAAACTCCACATCGTCTTTGCTGCGTAAGGCTGACATGAACAAGGCACCGGCCTCGGCTGATGTCGATTCGAAACCGCCTGCGAAGGGTATAATGGCAAGAGTCAGGAGAAGATCAGGCATCATGTCCTCTTCCGAGCAGCCCCAAGAGACAGATCCCGCCACGGGAGATCTGACGCGCAAGAAGTCAAATCTGCGGAACCTTGTGAAATTCGACATCCCGGAGGACTCCCGACGTGCCACGATCCAGCTCAAGGCGAAGAAGGCGCAAATGACTGTTCAGCGAGCTGGGACCAAGATAAGACGACAGAAGATCAAAGATGGGCTTGTCGTCAAGATGGAACGCATGCTTGTGCGAGTGGATGCCGCCGCAGAAGTTCCCGAAGACTTTGATGAAAACGTCAATCAAAGGGTCGTCTCCCGCGTCAAGGATAAATGGCGGGAGTACATGGTCGTCTGTCGCCACAGCCATACCAATGACGCAGAGTTTCTGCTGCAGCTCTACCAGACTCGGGTACGTTTCTCCTGTGCTCTTACATGCGTCAAGCTACTGACTTTGTTCACAGGTCATCCCGGAAATCGAGAATGCAGGAGCAGGCAAGAAGGCTGCCTACGAAGTTCCCCTGGGGAGGAAGACCTGCAAGGTCAATCTCTACTCATCTTTAGACAAGTCAATGGTGGTGTCGTCTCCAGGTTCACGCGAGACCCTGATCTTCATCATGCAAGCTCGAACTGCTTCCAATGCAGTAGAGTGGTATACCTTTCTCCGAAACGTCCTTGGCTGGCAGCGTGCTTCCGAGCTCCAGATCAGCATACCCGACATGAGCTTGAGCATACGGATCGCCAACCCATTCGAGAAGTTAGAGGCATCACAAAACAAAGTTCAAGATGCAGAGAACACCGAGGAGGCTCTGCTGAGGACTATGCAAGAAGAACAGGCGGTTGCTCAGGATCTGATCAGGCGCTGCTTAGATCAACTGCAAGATGCACCAGAGTGGGCCGATGTGCTGGAATCGTGGATCAAAGACCAGCGAATAGGTCTTGCCTGGAAGCGCTACGATCGACTCGAATGGATACATGGAGCGAACGAGCGGAAGATGTACGGCACCATAGCTATGCTGAAGTCGCACGAACTGGAACTGAGACCCAAGACACACTATCCTACTACCGCGGTGACAAGGAAGAAGCATAAGACCTTGACTGAGCCGGTCCCAGTCGAAGGCTTCCTCATCAGGCTGACAGGGCAGCGAGGACGGGCAAAGCGACTAGGTCTCATGTACCACAAGCAGCTTTACTTCGCTAGCCACGATCAATACCTCGTCTTTTCACGACCAACGAAAGTCACCCCACCTCCGCCTCCTAGGCTACCTGCGTCCGGGAACGCCAACGTACCGACAGCGCAAGCGGTCAAAGACGCGGTGCCGGAGAGTTGGGCTGTCAACCCTTATGGCCTCCAGGATGGGCAGATTGAGTGGTTGATCGAAGGTCACTCAGGCACGACGGAAGCTAGGCGGTTGCATGATGAAGATGCAGCAGATGAAGCTGCCCGCAAAGAGCAGAACCTGCTCAACTGCGACGGCTATATCAGCTTGGCAGATGTTGTCAAAGTCCGCAAAGCTCAGTTGGGCGCCAGTCCTGCTGATGAAGACCTGGAAGAAGGCTCAGATGTGGACTTTGACGAGGAGGTCGACGACTCTATGCGCAACGACGGAGCTACGAAGGACCTCGACATTGATCGCACTCTCGAGCTGGTCATGAAGAATGGCCTCATTATTCGCCTACAGGTTGGTATCCTTCCACGCATGTTTGAACTTTTAACTGATACAACGTCCAGGCCGCAGACAAGGCTCATCGGAAAGAGTGGATACAACACCTACGCGCTCTCGCCAAGTACTGGAAACATCGCACCGCATCCGATATTGCCCTGTATAAAGCCACACGTAGTCGCAACCTCAGCGCCCTTAAGATTGACGAAGAGGCAGAAGCACACGTTGGGCAGTTTGCGAGGAAATGGGAGGTAACCCAATCATTTGCTTCACCAGAGCTCTACAACATGTGTGGCATCGCTTGTTGTCGCAGCGTTCATATGAGTGGGATGTTGTATCGCAAACCGCGCATACATGCGCCCTTCACACGATGTAGCGTTCTGCTGACTGCCGGTACACTGCTCATCTTCCGCGACGTCTTGCGAAGTAGGGTTGGCAAACAACTGGCGCACATCCACCACGAGCGCATCGCGAATCTCGATCTCAAGGACTGCTACGTCTACTCTGGTCTCCTCACGGAAAATGACCTCCTCTACCAGAACCAAACATTCGATGCGAACAAGCCAGGTCACCACGCTCTCCCACGGATCTACCTCGAAGACGGCTGGACATCAACGGACGAGGACGTCATGACCACGTTTGTTATCTGGCATGGCAAAGCAAAGAGCTGGTTCCGCGCTGAGGAGGGTGCAGGTGGTGGCGAACAAGTCCGCAAAGAGGGCAAGCGGACAAAGCTCAAGAGGGTAGCTAAGCTTGGAAGTAAAGGCCGTAGCGTGGTCTTTAGGGCGCGATCGCGTGCAGAGCGAGACCATTGGGTACTCGCAATACAGAACGAGATTGAGCGAATCCAGGGAGACAATGCGGACTTCAGACTCGAGGAGAGTGGTGACAATGGGATGGCGAATGGGAACGTCAGTCGCAGTAATACTAATGCGTAAGAGACGGATGGGTTAGCATGCATGGAGGTCTGAATACCACATTTGGCGTATTATTCTCGATAGGCGTACTGAGTCTCCCGCGTTTAGGACTTAGCACGGCGGTGGATGGTCTGAGTATGCACATCATTGCATACTTGCTGTTGACTTTTTACGACAGCGTTTGAGCTACATATACAGGTGCTCATAATGTAATATTATCGAAATGTCCGAAGTACCTATCTTGCCACACTCTTCTGACATATGGCGGTCCTTCATTTTTCATTTGCACTATCTCACCTACACTGACGCCACCGTCCGGTCGCGCGGTGTCGCTACGCCAACGCGATGGGTAGGTTCCCACGCGAACGCTTTCACATTCACACTCAAGGACAGCGGACGCGTTGCCTCTGCCTAATCGCCTCACCCACGCTGCAGCCTTGGCGCTATCAAAACACGCTCGGCCCACTCCCCGCACAAACAAACGCCCGCCTCCATAGATAAATAGAGCGATACCCCGCCCTCACCTTCTCTTAACCCATCGCTTCTACTCTACACTCGTTTAAAGCAACTCAATCTCTACTCCACCGCCCTTTCGAAGCTCCTCAAGCAATCCCTTCGAACTTCTTACCCACACTCACTTACACCAAACACCAAATACCAAGCACTGCAATGGCTATCTTCAAGAACTTTCTCGCGGCCACCGCGCTCTTCAACGTCGCTCTCTCGAGCACTGACTTCTCTTCTAATGTCGGATCTGTCGTCACGTCCATCCAGCTCGTGACTTCAGTCACCTTCGTCGACCCGGTCCCGACTTCGTCTAGCACTCACTGCAACACTTTGACTGTTACCGCGTCTGGTCCTCCTAGCACTGTCACGGTCACTGCGCCTCCTGTTGTTAGCGGTACCGGAGTCAAGACGGTGACCGAGTCTTCTTCTACCAAGGACATGACTATCCAGACGTCTATCCCTTCGTCCATGTCCTCAAAGACCGAGACGCCTCTCCCGTCTGAGAGCTGCATCAGCGACGTCCACACTGTCACCCATGGCGGCACTCACACCACGACCATCACTGGCTGCATGACGTCCTCAGGCTTTGCCATTGTAAGTACCCCACTCTCTTGACCCGCCCATCATCAAGACATCCAGCTAACATACGAGAATAGCCTCCTCCCACTCTGACCAAGAGCCTCACCTCGACCAAGTCAGTGATCGAGACCGTCGTCGTGCCCTCATCCAGCGCTGCTACCCCCGAGATCAGTGTGCCCATGATCACCGAATCTTCAGCCAAGCCCTCTGAGCACTCCCGCCACGTCCCCTCTGGCTTCTCCACGCCCTCGCACTCATTCCATTACAACAACACCATGACTGCGACTGCGACCGGAACTGGTCGTCCTAGTGCTTCCATGACCAAGCCTGTCCTTCCTCCCTTCACTGACGCTGCTGATGCTAGCAATGTGGGCGCCGCCCTTCTGGCTGGTGGTGTCTTGATGGCTCTCTTTGGCGCCTAAACGCTTCATTCTTTTCACTGATTGGGGTTTGGAGTTTTCGGACTGGGAATCAGTGGGATTGGTGATGGATAGGCGTATGGCTTGTGATTGATATACATGTTCCGTCTTTGGAATTTAGATGACCGGGGACTACGTGTTTCTCGGTAATAAAATTCATGACCTGATGCTCTTGTTTCTGCTATGTGATTTTTTTGACTTGTTGTTCTCTTATGTTCCAGCAAGATTGTAATGCATTGGCGCGAACGTCTTAACATGGTTTCTGAGTATGTGAATTTCTCTGAATGTGTCTACGTATCCTCACATTGACCTTATGATGCTTACCTGTTTTGCGGGTTTTCACTGACGTGAGAACTGTTCTTCTTTTAGTACGACACAAGAAGGACTAACTACGTTCCCGTGCTGGGGTCGTGGGTGTGTGAATGTGGTGAGGTTGCGGCAGGGTCGAACCGGGGGTGGCGCGTTGCCCAAAGCGGAATGGCGCATGCTGCCCCACGGCGGCGGGCGATCTCACACAGTGAGTGGGCAAATCTTTGAGTCACTACGAGCCAAACTACTTTCACGCTTCCACTCGGTCTCCGCGCAACATACCGACGCTTATCCACTCTGCGCAGCAAGAAGCCCTTCTCGCTCACCACTACACTCGACTTCAGGAAACTCCACCCCAAAAGGAAAGAACAATCCTACCAGCAACCCCACCTCGCGACAGTCGAGCGACGTTACCCAACACCACACAGGAGAAGAGTAGGAGCACATATTCAAAATGTCTCTAACGAATTGCCGATTCTACGAGGAGAAGTACCCGGAGGTGGAGAGCTTCGTCATGGTCAACGTGAAGCAGATCGCCGAGATGGGCGCATACGTTAAGCTGCTGGAATATGGTGGGTTAAGGATGTAGCAAGGGCATGGGTAGCGAGGCTGACTATTCAGACAACATCGACGGCATGATCCTGCTTTCCGAACTCTCGCGAAGACGTATTCGATCCATCCAGAAGCTCATCCGAGTTGGCCGCAACGAAGTCGTCGTCGTACTCCGTGTAGACAAGGACAAGGGTTACATTGATCTGTCGAAGCGCCGAGTGTCGCCTGAAGATATCGTCAAGTGCGAGGAGCGATACAACAAGTCAAAGATGGTCCACAGCATCATGCGCCACGTCGCCGAGAAGACCCAAACACCCATCGAAGAGATCTACCAGACCATCGGCTGGCCGCTGAACAAGAAGTACGGACACTCGATCGATGCCTTCAAGCTCAGCATTACGAACCCCGAGGTCTGGAACGATGTCACATTCCCCAACGACGTTGTCAAGGAGGAGTTGCAGAGCTACATTGGCAAGCGGTTGACACCCCAGCCGACCAAGGTTCGGTCAGACATTGAGGGTATGTTGCAGGAAAACAAGGAATACGGACGTCTTTGCTAACGTCAATAGTCACCTGCTTCGGATACGAGGGTATCGACGCCGTGAAGACCGCCCTGCGATGCGCCGAGGCCAAGAACACCCCCGAGAACCAGGTCAAGGTCAAGCTTGTATCGCCGCCTCTTTACGGTACGTAATCGCGCTGCATACATCCACATTCTTAACTAATTTCCAAAGTCCTCACCTCGCAATGTCTCGACAAGAGCGCCGGTATCGCATGCCTCGAACAAGCCATCGTCGACATCAAGGAGAACATTTCGAAGGCCGGAGGCGACTGCCAGGTCAAGATGGCACCCAAGGCCGTTACCGAGAACGACGACGCCGAGCTGGCTGCGCTCATGGAGAAGCGTGAGCGCGAGAACCAGGAAGTCAGCGGTGACGAGGACGAGAGCACGAGTGATGAGGGCGGTGTTGCTGAGGCCGATTAAGCGGCTGGCAGAGGATTTGCATACGAGCAACGATGATAATGAAGACCAAGGGTATCTGCAAAAAGTGGGCATGGGCGTTTGAGGCGTCGATATGGTGGTTCACGAGCATGCATGCAAAGGCGTCTCGTTATGTACAGCACCTTGTCTTCAGCCACATGCATATATGCGTTTGCGCATAGAGGGAGTGTTAGAACAAGCGGACTCAGCAGCAAATCAACAATGAATATGCACTCAAGTCCCATATCTCAATCGTGATCTCGGATGCAACGGCTTGGGATTAGTTCGGCAGCAGGAGAGAGCTTGGGCCATTGGCAGGGTGGAGCGGGATGACGCTGGCTGGACTGGTGGAGCGCGCCCAGCGTTGTCAGCCAGGTTTTAGCCAACACTAGCCTCGAGAACCCGGTCTATCGTGGGTCCTGCTGCTTTGTTGTCGCGCTGTCACCGCAGCTTCTTCTCTGCTCAGGTCCTTTGCTGAGTGTGCATCTTGTTGTGTTGCGCAGTTTTGCTTTTCCAAGCCTGACGCTACCTCGGTACTTCGCTGCTGGGCACTTCCAGAGCTCGACATAGCTCTCGTGAAGCTTGACAGATCTGCACGAGACACAGCGCTTACAGCAACGCCGCGATTATGGTGCGGTGGAATGAGCTATTCAATGGAGATGGCGATAGGCGGCACAGAGTGCAGGATGAGATGAGCGCGCGTACGTTCCCTTATCGTTCTTATCAATCCCAGTACTAACACCTCCCAGTTCTTCCCACGTCGCGTCGCGAACACCTTCCTCCTCCGCCTATCGATCCCAAAGACGTTACCATTGTTGCTCTGCGATTGAAGCACCAGATCGAGCAAGTCGTACCGTGTGAGCTCGAAGAGGAACAGATCACCAAGGCGCATAGCAGCATCATCACCGACAAGGTGCTTGAGACAGCCAAGCAAGCAGGAGCTCCTGAACACAATGCCTGCGTAGTCTTCTGCCTGTTGCAGGTGAAGAAGTGGTTTAAGAAACAAGCTACCGCAGAGCTATGGGATGCCGACCTCCACGAAGTCCGCGCCGTGGCGGCAGAGATCATGGCCAAGCGCCTGATTGAGGCCGAGGAGGATACCACATATCTGTTTGAAGAGGTTCTGCTCAAGCGCTACTCGACTCTGATCGACGGAGAGCCAACCACACCCGCCAACGCCGTTGAAAAGGCCGTCGACCTCCACGCCGTAACGGTCATCGGATCATCCGGCTACCAAAAGTGCATCAACTACCTGTGGCGCGGCTGGGTAGTCCAGGACGACGAGGACCCTAGTCGCTTCGTCACCTACGAGAACAAGACCAACACCAGCTACTGGGCCCATCTCGACCCCGATCGCATGCGCGTCCCCAAGTACCAGAACTGGGTGCAGATTGCCGTGTCTATCATCTTCTTGGGTCTCTACACCGGTGCTATCAACACCATCAATCCCTCTGGTGACCTGGATGTCGTCGAAGGTCTGCTGTACCTCTTCACTCTGGGATTCATCTGCGACGAGGCGAACAAGTTCTGGAAGGTCGGACGCTTCTACATCTCCTTCTGGAACATGTTCAACAGCACCTTGTACTCGCTTCTCACCGTCAGCTTCGTGTTGCGCATGGTCGCTCTTGGACACCCTATCAGTGACGAGAAGGACACTCGACGCGAGTACCTGAACAAGATGAGCTACGACTTCCTCGCTTTCACTGCGCCTATGTTCTGGATGCGTCTGTTGCTGTATCTCGACACCTTCCGCTTCTTCGGTGCCATGCTTGTTGTGCTCAAGGTGATGATGCGCGAGTCGCTCATCTTCTTCATGCTACTACTTGTTGTCATGATTGGTTTCTTCCAGGCCTTCATCGGTCTAGACATCGCGGACGATCAGCTTGCTAACGACACTGTCTTCGTGTTCCAAGCCATGTTGAACGCTGTTATGCAATCGCCTGAGTTTGAGGGCTTCGACAACTTCTCGGTATGTCACATCGTATGATACCAAACTCAAACACGAGCTAACAAGTAACAGCCCCCCTTCGGTATTATCCTCTACTACATCTTTACCTTCGTCGTCATGGTTATCCTGCTCAACGTCCTCATCGCTCTCTACAACTCGGCCTACGAAGACATCACACAGAACGCCATCGACGAGTACATGGCTCTCTTCTCGCAGAAGACGATGCAGTTCGTTCGCGCTCCCGACGAGAACGTCTTCATTGCTCCGTTCAACCTCATCGAGATGTTCTTCTTGATTCTTCCATTCGAGTGGTGGATGGACGAGAAGCGCTACGACAAGCTCAACGATATGGTACGTGAATCTCCCTCGCACAGGCCCTCCCTTCCGCTGTTTATATGATGATTTCTATGTATTTGCTACTTCAGAGCTTCGGCTATGAGACAATTATCACCTAGTACTGATCACAGCATCTTCCACATCGCATTTTCAAGTCGCTCTACATCCGCAAATAGCTGACACCACACAGGTCATGGCAGTAATCTACTCGCCCCTCCTCGTCATCACCGCCATGTTCGAACAACAAGAAGCCTGGGTCGTCCGAGACAACCGCCGCCGCGGCGAAGACGACGAAGACACAACCATGGAGTGGGAACAAGTCCTCGACGGCTGTGACTTCGAAGCCGACGGCTGGGACAAGAAGGTCCAGGCTTCGCGTCCTAATGTCGAGTTCGACACTGCGGTCTTGGAAGTCAGGCAGCTGAGGAAAGAAGTCAGCGAACTCAAGGACATGATGAAGATGCTCATCGAGGGCAAGAAGGAAGGTTGGGGCGGAGACACACTCGGCGAGAGTGGGCTGGCGAAGCTGGACGCAAGCAAATTGGGTATGCAGGGCGAGAGCAGTGAAAATGGCGGCGGAAGGGATGAGTAAGTGCGATTTGCTTTGTGTCTCGCTGTCACCAGTGCTCTTCCTGTTGCCGCTGTTTCCATTTTGTTCGAGTACTGGTGTGTTGACTTTTTGGTTGTGTAGGCGCTATAGGAGCGAGTTTGGAGAGAGCCAGGCGAGTGATTGGCACTCTGATTGAGAGTGTAACGTCGCTCTCCTGCTCCTCTTCTTCTTGTTCGAGTACATATTACGGAATGCTACGCGATACGATACGATACGATGAACGATGTACGACACTGTGCGACGCGATGCGATACTTTGGTTATATACCCCTCCTTTACAACAAAATGTCATCTCTACGTTTATGCACGAATATACTCATTCCTAAATGTCGTTGGATCTGTTTATTGCACACTGTTGAGAAATTATCATTTGCTTGTTGTCTTCTGAAATGAAGTTGCTGGCTTGTGCCATTGTCGGTGCTGACAGGACGCGTGGCTCCACCAACCAGGCGCGCCTCGGCACCTCCCCCCTTTCGATCTAGCCCACACATGTGTTATCTGCTACGTAGGTACCCGCTTTCCCGGTTCCAGGTTCTCTCCTGCTCCTTTAAGGGACGCTTGGTGGTTCATTATGCCGTTCCGCCCGGTGCGGTTGCACTGCCACAAGGCTTATGTACCTGTCAAGGGGGTCTGGATGGGCCCGAGCCACAGGTGTCCCTTTAAGTACCGTGGGAGCTCGCTGTTTCTGTTTGGGGACTTGACACGATAGCGACTTGTTGGATTATTTGATTTGACCGAACGACAGGTGTTGACTGAGGTCTTTGCTTTAATTGCGAGCAGACGCAAGAGGTGGACATAAGAGTACAAGGATGCGCATCGCCCTCGTTGACGGTTCCTCATTTACGCCTTTCTTGTCTCCTTTCTCTTTATCTCGTTGATCGACCCGTGGATTCCAGGAAGAGAAACCCTCCAGCGACATCCTCAGCAACCCCAATCCGTCGCCAAAATGTCAACAACCTACCTAACCCCCCTCACAACAAACACAGCAACCAAACGCTCCGCCTCCGCGCCCCCGCCAAGCCGCACACTCTACACCTTCCAAGAAGTCCACCCTTGGCAACGCGACAATGAGTACCTCAAGAACCACTATCGATGCACCACCAATTCTTACCGCGAATGTCTGAAGAGCTTGTCGTATCTGCACAACCAGACTGGGAATATCTACACGCATCTCATCGGCGCTGTCTTCATCCTCTTTTATGCCATCTACGCTTACAGCAATATTAGCAGCCGTTACGAGACTGCTGATATAAACGATCTACTGGCCTTTGGGGTTTTCGTGGGGAGTGCGGTCGTGTGTTTTGGCGTTAGTGCTACGTTCCACATGTTTGGGAATCACTCGAGCAAAGTATACCATACGTGGTTGCAATTGGACCTATATGGCATCTTCGTGTTGATCGTTGGCACGGTGTATTCAGGGACGTATTATGGGTTTTATTGTCAGAAACAATACTGGGTGTTGTATTCCGCTGGGATTACTTCGATTGTCACGGGTGCAGCAACGCTTTGTTCGATTCCTCGGTTCCGTACGCCGAAGTGGAGATGGGCGAGGGCGACGCTGTTTTGTGCGATTGGCTGGTCGGGTGCGGTGCCGATGACGCATGCGGCTCAGGCGTTTGGCAAGGAGCAGGCGGATAGGCAGATGGGGTGGCGGTTGATGATTTTTGAGGGGCTGTTTTATATTACGGGGGCTTTTATCTATGCAGTGAGTATCAAAGGGAAGGTGAACTCTCGGGGTGCATTGTTGCTAACGCTCTTCACAGATCCGCTTCCCGGAGAGATTTCGCCCGGGTCTCTTCGATATCTGGGGTTGCTCACATCAGATCTTTCATCTTTGTGCTGTTGGGGGTGCGGCGCTGCATTTGGTGGCGCTGTTGAAGGCGTTTGATTATAATCATGATCCGGCGACGCGGATATGCTGAGGGTACCCCCTTTGGAGCTATCGAGCAAACGACTACTTTACCCATGCACACCGCACGTTCAAGACTCGATCTCATCATTCATTCCCAATGCTCGACCTGAATAACGACCTTTGTCACCTTTTCAGCTTTCCCATCGCTTAGTTCTCTAAGCTATCAATTGTCAGCCCGCGTGCACTGATCTCAAAACCCAGGGGCCAGCAGAGTTCATCGACCCCGCCCTTGACCTTACCGGCGGAGACATTTCTGAAAGGTCGAGCATCGTCTTAACACCCATGCCTACCTACAGCGAGGCTGTCGATATGTCCGTGGAGAACAAGACCACCATCATCGTAGGCGCGGGATCTATTGGTCTGTGGACTGCCTATCACCTCGCGCACGCAAATTCTCGAGCCGGTCTTTCGAGCAGCAATACCATCATCGTCATAGAAGCATCAGCGAGCGCATTCGGAGAGACGTCCGGGACCTGCACAGGATGTATTCATTACAAATTCAACGATGAGATCATGGACGAATTTGGGAAGTACAGCTTCGCAGCTTGGCGTGATTTGGCAGAGAGCAACGATCTCTGTGATACGGCTGGACTCCGCTTCAATCCCATTTTCGGTTTGACCAAGAATGATGGGGTTAATCAAAAGTTTTTGCCGGATTGGCTTCGAACGAGCGCTGAGTGGGGGGTGGACACCAAGTTCTTGGGGGCGGACAACGCAATGGTGTAAGCATGTTGTACGTGTATCACCTTCTTATGCTGATCAAATTCGTTGCAGCAACCCAGTCGGCCTCGGCAAATGGCTTGAAAGAGCATGTATTGACATGCATGTTCGCATAGAGACATCTACAAGGGTCACTGCCGTCGAGTTGGACCAATGCAATCGAGCCACTGCAGTAATCGTTATCCGAGAAGACTCATCCTCAGTCAGAGTCCTGTGCGACAACTTCGTTCTAGCCGGGGGTCCATGGACCCCAGCAGTTTACAAGACACTGTTCCCCTCGTCCTCAATCCAGATCGACTCAGCCACAGAAGCAGGCGACTGGATCATCTTCAGAAATCTGAACCCTGTCGCGAAGAAGTCAGTGGCTTTCGTGGGCCTGAATGACATCGTAGGAGAGAAGTTGGAATTCGCAGGTCGCAACGACGGCACGATATGGGTTTGCGGAGCAAAAGATTACAAGGGCACGCTACCTCCATTAGGCTCGAGAAGTCCACCAGATGCGGCAAGGATTGCGGAGCTCACAAGTCGCGCCTACCGTTTTCTAGGCGTCCACAACGCTGGCGATCCGGACGCGTTCGAAGAATTGGAGGTCGTTGCGCTTGGACGGGCATTTCGACCTGTCACGCGCTCGGGGCGCCCGATGATGGGTATGGTCGAGCCTTACAAACTCTCGCATCACGAAGGCCTTAATGCAGATGGAAGGGGTGGCAATGTGTTCTTGTGCTGGGGGCATGGGTCTTGGGGATTGACTCTTGGACCGGGCACGGGGAAGTTGATGAGTCAGTTGATTCTAGGTGGACCGACAGATCTTGATCTCTCACCATTTCAGATTCCAGAAACTATGTAAGATAAGATTTGGACTAACATGTTTCACGTCATTGGCCCCAATAGAACATCCAAGAGCGATGAACTTCCTCCGTGCCCGTTGCGGAATGCTCGCCGTACTCATGCGGCACGATATGTTGGCAACGTCTTGGACATGGTACCTTCTGCAAACGATTGGGTGCATTCCATGTTTCAATTGAAAGCATTACAAAGTCGGGTTTCTGTGCCACGGTATAGCCCCAAGTCGTAGCCCCATTTTCCCCCGAGGTTGGCTGACATGTCCATCTTCTCCGAGTTTTGATAGATCTTGACAGCGTCATGACCTGGGTGCCTGTAGGTATTCGGCCCCTACATGGCGGCACGTACAACATACTTCACTTAAAAGTGCTTCGCCCCTCGCTTTTCGCCCCTCGCTAGCTTGCTGCGTCCTACAACTTGAGATACGCAGAAATCGTGAGATGTTGCCAAGTCATTTCGCTTCTACCACTTGTCTCGCCCAGAATCTATAGACTGTGTGGCTAGACAGGTATCTCAGATTCATACTCATATTTACCATGTTATATGCAGCTGCATGCAGCACATACAATGTCTCTTAGGAATCCGCCAGCATTGCGGCCATACGCTATGTTTTCTGACCACGCTGTGCCTGCATCTCTGCACTGGCACGTTCATCAAGATAATGTATCTTATGTATACCGAAATGTATAAGTATGTGTAAACGATTGCACAGTTCCTTGAAGTCTACCCCAATCCAGGTGACAGCGAAATGGCAAAAAGGCCTACAGCGGCTCTTCCAGCGGTGTCTAATCTCACGATTGCATCCCTTCACTGAACTTCAACGCTCGCCATGCCAGCTCAGCTGCGCCTCTTGCAGCTTTGAAGCTAGGGTTCTCTTCTAACATCTCAGCTTTTGCGCCTAGCGCCTCGATGACACGTTTCGTAACCCTCCGAGCTTTCCCATCGCTGAGACTTTCGGGACTACCCGTCATCATCACAGTAATTGAGTCGGGAGGATGAGGCGTCGGGTAGTAATACTGGTGATACAAGAAACTTAGGACAAAATCTTGTATGTCCAGTTCGTCGGGCTCACCACCACTGCCCAAGTCGAATGAGGTTGCAAGATCCATATATAGGTACGATGTCTCGATGGGTTCGCGAAGGATGTTATGGTGTAGAAGAAGCGCGGACTCAGTGTGTTCGACCAGTAGCGTATGGCGAGACGTGAAATTCTTCCCCTCTTCACGGCATTTCTCTTCGTTGTGGTAGTCTTTACAGAGACCTAGACCGTTTCCTGCGTATGCGGCGACGTCCTCGTGCGGATGTGTTGCCTCTAGCCACGGACCCAACTTCGCGAGGCCGACATAGTCCGCTGCGTCCCTGATGTCTTCCTGATAGAGGCCTGGCAGTGCGGGAAAGCTAATTAGGGCCGAAATTGGTGAGTCTACATACGTCTTGACTACCTCAACGATCTCTTCGAGGACCTTCGCGATGACTGCTACTTCTGGTGACGCTGGGAGACCCTTTTCTTTCCGCGCGGTTCGCTTCTCTTGTCGGGGCCAGTCATCGAATAGGTCCTTAAGAGAATGATACGGGGGGCTGGTGAAACTATGAGTGTCGGCTCAAAGAGGTGTTTATGGTGTTCGTCGTACCTTGGGTGTTCAGACGACGGATCAGAGAAGTTTCGCATGAGTTCAACATACTCTTCGCATGCATTCAACTCTACTATATCTTCCGTCAAGAGATCGCTGTAACGAACAGAGACAACAGCGCGGTCTACAGTCAGGGCGAAGCCGACCGTCACTGAATTCGATGCTGTCCTGTCGGGAGATATTACAGTCTGCATGCAGACAGCGATGATCGAGAACAAGACGGGTGCGATGATCAGATGCATCTTCTCTGTGGGATGGTTTCTGTTGCACTTCAAGGGTGACAGCGATGACCGGGTATTAAGGAAGATCTTCTTGCAACGCAGATGCGCCTATGTGGCGCTGTGCTGCCGGATGAGCGCGATATTTGAATAGCGGGGGCGGGCTTATGTTGCGCTGCACGCTCTATCATCGGGGACCCATGGACGGCTGGCAGCTTGGTGATGCAGAGTGTGAGCTGCGCACCGATCTTGTCTTGATCTCTCGATCGCTTTTCGTTTTGCGGCGCGGAACACACCACAGTTGTGTGGGTGCACTGAGACACATTCAGAGCGCGGTTGTGGCGTGGCGGCTGCCTAGAGCTTCCCGCCCCAATGCGAAACCTACCCAGGTACCTGCATCATGATTAGCAGTTGACACCTTGTTTTCGATAGACCCCAGCATTTTTAGAGAATCCTGTACTGACGGCGACCCTTTGAAGGTTGGTACTGTTCCACGGCCACGTACGTCAGTTATCCCGTGGCGTGAACCCAATCCCAGCACCGGATACTCTCACTCTTAGGGGCCCATCCTTCACGACACACCTGGGCAGTCACTTCAGAGAGACCCCGAGAAATAAATGACAGACGCGGTATGTGACATAACGATGAATATACCCATTGGTTCAACGGGCACCCGTATCTACGCGTAATCACGAATCTTTTTGTCCGCGCAGTATCGTGAACGACCACAAGGATTACCCCCAGCATGCTAGTCGCTATGCGGCACTGTAGATATGTTGTAAGACGGAGAGGCTTATGAGTGTGAACCACACCCATGATGACGAATGTGCTGACGCGAAAACCTTCCAGTAGCTCGAGTCTGACCTGCCCCAGATTGAGGCAATTCTCACACAGAACCTGGTGCTTCCTTTTGCACCCCGGCACAGTGAACTACGTCCAGACGACGAAGCGATGAGGATGTACTGGCCCCCCATACGCCACTCTCATACATACCAGCCTGGGGGTCACAAGTTGCTACCTGGTCGGTGACGCTGTGTCCAAATTATGACTAATGCAGTATTATCGCTACATGATGGCTTTTGTGAACGGAGGAGAAATAGCCTTGAGTAAGCATATACGACAGCACTCTTTAGCAAAGTAAACGAATTCACGTTACGAGCGATAGGTTGGGAGGGCAGTTCACTCGACAAAACTCCACTGACGCAATCATATAAGACGCAAGCAGAAGATAATCTGTTTGAAAACTTCTGCACGCCTGATGCCCGCATATCAGGTCGTTTCATTTAACGCGTTCAGACTGTACAACCCGACGTACCTCATTGCGCGGCGTGGCGATGTCAGTCTTTGTCAGATGATGCATCACTCAAGCAAGAGGTCGGCCTCTTACTCGAACTACGCCATACTCCTACAGATCTGCTGAGAAGTGAATGTCCTGCGAATGTGTCCTTCTGAGGTACGATGGTGTACTTAAGAATTCGGACTGTCGAGTCTTTCCAATGTACGCACTCTCATTCTCTATCATTCTACTACAAGCATTGCCATAACATCAATCGACATCGCAACATGTTCTTTCAGCTATTGATCGTCACAGCAATGGTGGGCAGAGGTCTTTCTGCAGCCCTGTCATTGTCTAGGGTTATCCCACGGGATACTTTCCGAGTGGACCGGTATGCACATCTCGGAGATTCATTCGCGGCGGGACCAGGAGCTGGTAAGAAGTACTTCGATGACATCTGTCATCGATCTCACCAATCCTGGGGAATACGAGTAGCCGAGGACGTACGACTGAGAGGCGAAAGAGATCATATCGACATATTCCAATTCGAGGCCTGTTCCGGCGCTGTGACGAGAAACATCTACGAAGAAGGGCAGCTCCTCAAAAGAGATGGACCTGATTCATTCCCGCCCAAACCTCATCCGCAAGCACAAGTGCTAGCAGCATCACAACCGAATCTTGTAACCATGTCGATTGGTGGCAACGATGTTGGTTTTAGCGACTTGCTTGATCGTGTGAGTGAAAATTGGAATTACTTTGTCGTATAGATCACTCGCTGACACAGACAGTGCATCTATGGATTTCACACCGCTGGTTGTCAGGGGTGTCGTGGTGGTGATCTTGACTGTTCGATTGACTGCGACGAAGCCATGAGTCAACTTGGTTCCAACATCGACCGGGGTGCCTTCGCAGACAGATACAAGCTGACGATAAATGCCATTTTCCAGAACGCCCCAAACACCAATCTGTTCATAACAGGATATCCTCGGTTCTTCAATGAGCTCACTGATCAATGCGACACCACGAGCTTCAAGTTATTCTGCAACCTTAACGGCGTACTCCCACTGACCAAAGACCGCCGTAGAAAGATGAACGAGCTCACAATCAGACTCAACAACAAGATCAAGGCTTTCGTTAACGACAACGCCCCGCAGTCCGGCTCAATCACTTTCGTAGATACAGACCCGTATTTCGAAGGCCATCGCTTCTGCGAGGAAGACGTTGTTGAACCAAGTTACCGGAACAAGAATATATGGTTTTTTCCGCTGGAATTTACTGCACCCGAGGGAGCCACCTTCAATGTTAGCGATAGTACACCTTCTGGAAATTGCCAAGCTATCTTGGATGCAAGCGGGGATGCTGGACAGTACTACACATGCCTGATCGCAAACTCTATACCCCAAGGAACAACTATCGATTTGCATGAGCAGCCTAACAGCGTCGCAACCAATGACGAAGACGAACCGGATGTCTTGGACTACCCAGTATGGCTCCTGCGAACATTTCATCCAACGATACAAGGTCACGAGGCATATCGAGAAGCGTTCTTCGCTGCGTACTTGGCGCTCAACAGTCCCGCATTTACATCCGAGCTTTCTTGCAATGACCCAGAGAACAAGTACGTTGCGAAAGACGCGCTCCTCGATCTTATCGACAACACCTACTGTCCCAAGCTGGAAGGCGCTACTGGCTCTATCGGTACAGGGCATTATTTCCCAAGCAGCCCCGAGGCAGTCGAAATCGGCGTCACCAGCAGACTCACCGCCGGGCCTGTACCTACCGTGGAGGAATGTAAGACAAATCTTCACAAGATCTTAGACGAGTGCAACAACGACCGATGGAAAAACCCAGTGGGCTGGCAAGCTGGTGGAGAGTTCGAGATCAACGGCTGGAGATTCACCATCACACCCACGGGCCAGCGGCCTTCCACACCGAAAGCATGGTGTAAGATCGAGAACTGCCAAAACGGAGAGAAGTGCACCGCATCTATCTGGGGTGCGGGATGGCTCAGGAACGACTATGGCGAAAAGCCGCGCAGCGCCTTCGCAGCCCAACAAGCCGTATACAGCGAATTGAGATACGAAAATTCATTGGGCGACAGCAAAGGCATCGATATGAGTCACTGGAATTTCAAGTACGAAGCTTTGGATGAGCACGAGTGGCATGCGAGTCTCTTCTTGGATCTAGGTCTTCGCTTGCCATACAAGAAAACCGTTACGGATGCTTTGCATTCTGCCGCTGGTGACGGTCTTGAGATCGGGAATGGCGGCGAATGCGAGTCAGAGGTTAACTACTAAGTGGATGCTTGCTCTTGAGGGGTTTCTTTGCGCACCGAGCATTCTTCTGTCGCTTCCAACGTCATATCTTCTTGGTTACTGGGTCCACATTACAAATTTCTCCGGTCGCTGGCGGCCGATGTCTTGACTGAACGCTCCACGAGGCTATGCGCTCACTTCGTGTTTCTTTTATTTTCAAGATTTGATGATGTGAAATTTTCGTATCCAAGTAGAAAAGATTGTCATCACAACTTGCTCGGTCGATCACTCCGTCCCGTGACTGCAGTATCCTGCCACACTTTCGCATGTTCGAGATCACCGAACAGACTCACCAAGAGCGCCTTCATCTCATCCTTGACACTGCGGAGGGCTTAGTAAATTTTTTCTCAATTGTATGAAGATGTCTTACAATTTACGATACTTGAGCTCTCCCGGGTATAGAGCCGACGAGCAGAGATTGAACCTTCTATGGAGACGTCAGCTGAGCCCGATTGGACGAAGTATGGTGCATCAGTGAGACTTACATGCAACACAAAGCGTTCCTGTCTTCAAAGTCCTCTTTGGGCTCTGAAGCTGGGTAGTGCTTGAGGTATTCGGCTATATAAGCTCCACTGATCTTATGGCGCTTGAGTCGCCATGGAGCTAGCTCGTCTAATATGCCGTGACTGCGGTCAGTGGCTGTCAAACCGCAAATCGTGACGCTTACACTCGTGATGCGCGTATGACGAGCATGCATCGAAGATCACTGGCTTTCGCGTCTCTTTGTCAACTCCAGTATTGCCATCCCACAGATCGCCATGCACCAAGCATGCTGAGATACACCTGCCTTCGGTCTCTAGAGGCCGCAACAATCGCGGTATTGCTTTGTTCACGATCAATGTGCGCAGCTGTACCATGTCTTCGTCATGGCCATGCTGCAACTCTTCGAGATCGAACATTCGCTGTATGCCGCGGGTAAAACTCTGTTCCCAAGTATCGCAAAAAGTGGTGTCTTGAGGAAGTCTACCCCCGTATGTCGTGACGGGGAAGCCGAATCTTCCTGTTGGGGAAAGTGCGGTTTTGTGTAGGCGGGCGATCTGGCCAGTGAAGTCGCTAATGTATTGAAGCACCCCGCCCAATCGACGTCTAGGTTCTCCATCGCTGCCAGCTGCGGTGAATGCCTCGCCAGGTACTTCTCCAGCCATCTCGCGGAATCCGCATATGAAGAAGTAAGTGCTAGCATCGTTTGCGTAACTACCCCAACCGATCGGCTGCGGGACGAGATCTGGCATAGCTTTATAAAGGGCTGACATTGAAGTGAACTCTCCAAGCATCATACCCTTACCAACATCGCCACAGGAGACCTGAACAGCTGTCAAGTTGAGCAATGATGATCATGCATTAGCTTGCTGACCTTCAGGAAGTACGAAACTTCTTCACCGACGTCGTTTAGCGTAAGAATTCGAGCTGTTTGGTTCCAATTGGAAAAGCCATGAGGTGAGATTCTTTCGATCTTAGACCCAGTAGGAAGCACTGATACTCATGTTAGCAACGCTAAAGAGATCAAACGCCGAGTCAACTCACATGCTGCAACGCTGGGATCAACGTATGAGATCACCGTGCGGGGCACGGCGGTCTTGATGCGCACAACCTCTGTATCAGCCATCATCCGAACAACAATGCGCATGCGAAACCGGTGATAGCCAGCAACAAACAGACGCGGAGATCGGTAGTTTAAGTGTATAAGATGTGGCGAGTTCCAACACGGGAGTCATCGTTTGTGTGACATCCAACAGCGAGCTTGACCCTTGCTTATCACAGTGCCACGTGAGTGCATGAGCCTAGCGATGCGGCACTGTAGCCGACCACACCACCACTTTCCAATCTTGAATGTTAGCATGACAACAGCAAAAGCATGCGTCGAGATGGGCGAAGCGGATGCAGTATCAGCGCCACCGTTCACCGTCTTCACTAGCCGTCAGCGCACTTACTTCACCTATCTCCTCGGCTACTTGACGCTCGCTTCATCTTTGACGGCTACAATCTACCTACCACTGATCGAGAGCCTAAGCAATCAGTACAATGCGTCTATAATTGCAATCGATTTGACCATCACGCTCTACCTGGTCTTCCAGGCGATCTCACCAGCTTTCTTCGGCCCACTGTCGGACACACTTGGTCGCCGCCCAGTTTTCTTGATCACCTTTACGATATACCTCGGTGCAATTCTGGGCCTGGCTTTCAATGAGAACAGCTACGCCGCACTACTAGTCCTTCGGTCTCTGCAAAGCATTGGTGGTTCGGCAGTGATGTCGTTAGCCTATGCGGTCGTCGCCGATATCTCTTTACCTGCTGAGCGAGGCAAAATCCTTGGACCAATGCTCGCAGCTACGAACTTCGGGCCATGTTTCGGGCCTGTCATGGGTGGCGGTATCGTATTAGCTATGGGGCAGACGCAGTGGGCTTTCTGGACGCTCGTCATATTTGGCACATCTTCTTTGACGCTGATCGGATGGACTATGCCCGAAACCGGAAGAAACATCGTTGGCAACGGAGAGGTTTGTCCTCGCGCCTTGTGGAAAACATGGTGGTCTGTCATCAGGTCCAGCGGAAGACGGGAAAGACAAATCGACCCTGAGATCCCCAGGAACGTAGGCTCAGAAAAGCGTCGTAAAGGCGTTTGGAGCTTTCCTAATCCTTTCTCCTCGGTGCGTCTCATTTTCTACGCTGATACGTTCCTCATCCTCTGGTCAGCAGGCTCCCCGTACGCTGTGTGGTACTGCATCCAAGCCTCCATACCACTGGTCTACGGTCAGGGATACGGCTACAACCCTTTGGCTGTCAGTTTATGCTTCTTAACCGGAGGCGCAGGAGTAATCGCGGGCGGCTTCATTGCAGGCCGTCTCATGGACGTCAACTACAAGAAGACGGCCGAATCGTATGGTCTTCCCGTAGACCGTGTATCTGGGGACGATATTCGAAATTTCCCCATTGAGGTCGCTCGTTCCCGTGGCTCGTATACGTTGCATATGCTTTCCGTCGGCACTCTCATTGGATATGGCTGGGCAGTTGAGCGTGGTGTTCATACCAGCATACCACTCATCTTGCAGTTCTTTGTTGGTGCTAGATGTACCATCGTATTGCAGCTGTACAGCGCTCTGATGGTTGACATATTTCCAGACAAAGCTGGTACTGCCGCGGCCTCGAATAATATCGTCCGATGTACTCTATCGGCCGTCGCGGTCGCGATACTCCAGCCACTTAGAGATGCCATAGGAGACGGTTGGATGTTCACCTCGATTGGGCTCGTCGACGGCGTACTCGGCATGTGTGCAGCCGCAGTGTTAAGGAAGTGGGGGTGGCATTGGAGACGTGCAAGGATAGGGCGCGACTGACGTGCTTTGAATGCTGATGGCATGGTACTGTCAATTGGTATTATGCGAGCGGATGAATGAGGCGGTTGGTAATTCCGTGACGCGTCTGCACGTGCGCCGTGACGCGCTAGAAGCTAGTCGATGGAGAAGGCCCGACTCGCCACGCAGCACTATGCTTCATGGAAGGCATCACTAAGTCCTATTGTTCAAACTATGGACACGTCTCGATATCGTGTGAAATAAATTCTGCACATCTAGAATAATCCATCAACCCTTGCTCGACCATAAGGTCCGCTACCACCACTCGCTCCTTCATACACACCAGCGCTCTCATTCCATGCGTCACTACTACCTTTCATCTTGCCATGTTCACCCAGATACACGTAATCTGCCACGCTCCTCTGATTGCAATTCTAAGTAGGGTCACATAACGTAGAATGATGCATCTCGAGCAGGTAACAGTAAGAGTATGCAGGGGCACCAACAAGAGCGTTCTACTCTCTGTGCTGGCAGGATAGTCTAACTCAAGGCACCTCGCCCGATTCTGCACTCCACCAATCTAGTAGAAGGTAGCGCATGTTCGCAAAAAGAAGAAGGGTAAACCATTGTGCTAGTGTCGTGTTCCAGTGGATGCTGTTGAGCGTTTCGCGGATATTTGAATTGCATTACAAGAGTCGCTAATCGTTAAATTATATGTACGTACAGGGTATCGCTTTTGATCGTAAAAAATTAAGATGCCGAACTCGGACTGCTGCGAGCTGGCGAAAGGAAATTCGAAGAAAGCGCAATCCGATACTTGGGGATGCGGTCAGGAGTAGGAGTAGAGGTCTTCTTGACGCCATTCAGAGGTGGATCAGCGATCTCTGCCTTCGCACTGTCGGGGGTTACCTTCGTCGGTGTGCTCTCCGTCTCGATCGTGGAGTCTTTTCTACGCTGATGCGGTGTCGGGGTGTCCGGCGTCAATGGCGGGCTGTCTTTCGAGGCCTGCGGTGTAACGCGCTCGCCATTTGTCCCACCCTCTAGAACAAGATTCAGATTCGCTGGCGTGCTCGCTGTAGATGACGCAGCAACGAGGTCATCAGAAGAGCGTTTCGTCTGCGAGAAGGATGGCGACGTGATGATGTGAGCGTGTGGGAAGCCAAAGCCCTCGAGCTTAGCTACCATTGCTTGGTTGTATTCTTGCAGATTGTTGGTCTCGGTGGCCGTTGTGGAGGGGATGCTGAAATCGTCATGGGTCTCATGAATGGTAGTTATTCGCGAATTGCCATTCGCGACAGCTTCGTGCGACACTGTCGGGCCCTTCCATTCGGGATGGGGTATGCGCCCGATGACATTCAACCTTCCTGTCCCTAGTTTCGCCCATTCCCAGATGCCTCGGCGAGTCGGTGATCGCTGTGGTGGCTGCACCGGTCCTCCCTCTAGCTCCCTCAATGCTTGGTCTTCAAGCTGGCTATTCTGGGGTGGGTGAGACGCGTCGTCTGAGCTTCGGCGGCGCTCTTCTAGGACTGGGCGTGACCTCTGTATCTCCGTTCCACTGCTTTGAGCCCGCTCCAGGCGTCTTCTCTCCGGTGGCGTCACTTTGCGCAGCTTTTCCCTGTCCTTCTCCCTCTCGCGAATCGCGTCGAGATTGGGTGCTTGACTGGCGACTGCCATCTCGGTCGATGTGCCAACCGTCGAGCTCGCCGGACTTGTCAGGCGACGGCGGAGAGGACCGGCGCTTCCTTCTTGTGGGCGAGCTTGCAGGGGATGAGGCGGGCGAGGCGTCTTCGGGGGAGGAGGGCGGGGAGGGCGGTTGTGCTGGTCGGAGCTTATGTAGGGGACTGATTTGGCGGATGACAGGCCGGCTTTCTTCTTTGCTGGTTAATGGACGTTATTACGCGTTTTTAACAGCAGTGAGATGGCTGATAGGGTGCTGAGAGTAGGCTTGGGAGAGGGCGGAGTCACACACCTTGCTTCCCTTTGCCCTTGCCCTTTGTGTGGCAGTTCGGGCCAGCTTCGTGGTCATGGTAGTCGCACTCATGACCCTCATCTGTTGGATCGTCGAACAGCATGCCGCCAGTGCCTGACCTGATAGCTTTGACCAGATCGATGGCGAAGTCCGGGTTGTTCTCGAAGCACTCGCGATAGGTTTCGACGTCGCGCTCACTACCAGGATCCATAATCTGGCGGGCCGCGATGCGCGTCATCAGCGTGCGGAAGGGCGACCCTGTCGGACTCTTGCGATAGATGTCATCAATCTCGTCAGCGTCAGGTACTAGCTCGGCCTCATTTAGGCCTTTCCTGTACTGATCCATCGCGACGTTCTTCAGTTGAAGCATGTCAAAGCGATCGCACAGCAGATAGAGTCTGTGGCAGCTCACAGCATACTCATACTTCTGGTTGGCGTTGGCCATGTCAGAGACATCATCGAGACTGCCCTGGTATAGCCACTTTACCAGCAGCTCGAAGCCGGCAGGGTTGTAATCGGGGAGATCGAGGCGATCTTTCCTAGTGTGGCCATCGGCATCGCCTAGCAGCTCGTTCTCGAGGGTTTCGGAGTGGTGGCATAGCAGATTGCGATGCAGCGACCAGTGGCGCTTGGACTCGCCTACGTAGATGTCGATCATAGGGCCGGAGAGAAGTCTATCGCGTTGCAGCTTAGCTTTGGCCCGCACATGGAGGCGATGAGAGTAGAGACGGTGGGTGAGAGCCGGGCGCACCGCGATGCATCGCGACGGCGCTCCGGGTCTTTGCGCCAGCGCCAATTGCGATGCATCGGCAGGCGGCGCATTCTCCATGAAGTCATCCTCCTTTTCCAGCGATGTCTGCGACTGCGATGCACCCGCCTCGTCACCGTGGTCGAAGAAAGGATCGTCTACGTACTCAGCAAAAGTCGCGGCAGGCACGTCGCCAATGCTGCCAGAAGCCATCCGTGACCGTTTGGAACCCGGTATGGCGAAATCACGATGGTAGTGTCGCAGAGTCTGCCACATGCAGCGCGGAGATAGCGCTCATGGATGCGCGATGGCTTATATGGGGGATAGTACGTGTCGCGACGCGGTGAGGGCTGTGAGGTGTCGTGGTGAGGTGTACCGTCCGTGTAGACGTGCTGCAGTGGAGACATCAAGGATGGCTGGGTGGCTCCTGCCCTGACGTCGTTGGCCCGCCCGGGGTAGCTTCCGCATTGCCTAGGCCCAGATCATCGCCCTCACTTCGGACCTGCATCCAACAATCATCAACTCGAGATCTGGAATCTGCTTCCTCAACACCGCATCACGGTAACATCAAGTTTTGTTATTGCGCACGATGGCTGTGCGGAAGCTCATTTTGCGTACTCTCGACATCGCCGCGCTAAGCACATGTGACGTTGCCTTTTTACCATAGCTCCCTATGCCAAAGCGGGCTCGTTAAACAGGGGATGCCCTCCTTGCCGCAGAACCGCTGTTTCCGGCGACGGCAAAGTTCTGCTAATCTGAGCCTGCAATTTGGCCTTTACATATCGGTAAACAATCCGGAGAGTACATATACAAATCGACCCATTGTTACCCTCGGCACAGATGCCACAGCCCCTCATCCTCTGCAAGACAGACCCGTGGTTCATCGCTCCACGTTCCGAACATCAACATCATATATTCCTTAGCAATCCACAGATATCTCAATTCCTAACTCGACTTTTCTGCCCCACCAACGTACACGTCAATCGCATCCTATCACACCATGCCACCCATGATCAGAGACAAAACCTCGTTCGACGCGATCGTCGACCCTACCTCTTCTCAAAACACCCTTTCACTCAAGCGAATTTGGAGGAAAGCGATGCCACGCGCAAATCCTTCGGCGAAGCGGTCGCCTGATGGGATTTCCAAAAAGCGAAAGCTTGCATTGTACTTGTTGCCGCGGCCTCCGATCAAGTATCTCGTCACAGACCTTGTCACCGACCCCAGGAACAGGATAGCGAAGTAACTTCAATACTGTTTAGATCGGCTCGCGATCTTCGAAGGATCATCTGAGCGAATGAGAGACACACTGCACACGCCAAGAACAGGAGCCGAGACTGCTGCCTGTTCATGTGTTCTCACATCACAACCATATGCGCTCTATTCCAACTCGACGACATCGAACTCAATGGCCAGTTCGCAGTCTTTAGAACCCTCGTTCGGCTGGGAACCTTCTGATCATTTCCTCCTAGTACGTCGGATTGCATTATACGCGTTCTAGTCAACACAGCGAGCGCGACCAAGCTCTATCGGATGCGGCTGATCTAGTGCAAAAGGAGAAATGGGATCCAGATTCATCTCTACACCAAGACGAGCAAGAACGGAACCTTATCAAAGCCTGGATCCACCTCGGTGAGCGTGACCGTTCGGTAGGATCTAGCTATTCCATTTCGTGGTTACGTCGAAGTCCAATCACTGACGCGCGTCTTGATCAGCTTTACCGCGAGCGATGCGACGATGTACCACTTCCTCAACACGTCCCTTTGAATCTGTCGGTCTTCGAGAAGCGCCGCAAAGTGACGGGTTCAGGCGAGTGGGGTCGTGCTGCTGGTGCTATATGGATTCGAACATGGTATGGCAATGAAGCATCTCTGGTGGAAAGATCGGGTGAAGACATTGTCACTCGTGCAAGTGCCGACGAAGCATACTCTCGGCTATGGCGGAAAGCGTTGCATCCTTACCAGTACCATTACCGATTCGATGCGGATATGTTTGGGCCTTTCATCTTCGACGACAACGATGCTGCATATGGAGTGGCGACACGGGACGCAGACGATGAAGTGGAGCTGATGGACGATATACCCTCTTTCATCCTAAGCGCCCTAATGCGATGTCCCGACGCGATGGAGGGGAGTAGTGAGCGTGAGATAATGGAGGAGGACGATAACACAGAATTGCAACAAAGCTTACTCGTCGTGGTCGCAGATCGCGAGGCATGTGAAGAGGGATGGGTACTGCTGATTGCGCTAAACCACAGAGGCCAGGCGTTGCATATGCGTGTACGGTGCAAGGCTTACCTGGTTTGGGAGCAGGTCAATCATTTCAGAGATGGAGGTGAGCCGTTGGATATCACGGAGAGCAAAGAGAATCTCATGGACTACCTGGATGGTAATCGATCAGGTGATGGATGGGATGAGGACGAACCTCAGGCTTAGCCAATGCATTCCACGCACATAAACCGCAGCTTCGAGGTTGTCTTTTGCGCTTACTGGTCGCCCCACTCTGCAACTTCATCTCTTCATATTGGAATGAGGAAGCAATGGCGAAGGAACGCCCTTGATCAAAGCGCGGACGGCAGAATCAGCGGCTGCAGAGCAGCAAAGGGCAGAATACGGACAGTGGGGACTTCGGTGACCGTGCTCAGCTACGTCAGACTTATTTCTCGTACGTGTGTGGTGACAGTAATCTAGTATACTTTGATCTAGCAATGCTTTCATATCCTCAGTTAACCTATTCAATCGGACTCCCTGAGAGGCCGGTCTCACCCCACTGAAGCCTCTCTAACAGAAGCCCACAAATTCCTTAAAGCATGGCAGAAGTTACTTGGATACCCGAGCCAACGGCACAGATAGCAAGTCAGGCTATCGAAGTAGATGAAGCCGTCGTCGAGAGTGAGCCGGCTCTCGAACGCAGTCTAACATAAATTTAAGTCTGATCGTCATCAAGGACTACCCCACGGGTGCAAAGCCATCACAGCAAGACTACATGGCGCCAGTTTCTGGACGCAGACCGCGCGTTTCGATGTGCGACTCACCGATGGCACACCGCAGGCGTTCTTCCTCAAGACCGCTAGTGGCGAACTTGGCAAAAGCATGCTGAGGGGAGAGTACTATGGAGCTACAACTTTGCATTCATATACACCTGGCAAGTACTCTCGCCTACCTGATATCAAAAAGAAGCTGACTTTGTACACCGCTTAGAAGGCATACCTCGCCCCATCGCCTGTGGAACATACGAGTCAGACCCCAATAAGCACTTCTACCTCGCGGAGTTCGTAGAGATGACCGCAGACCTCCCCGATGCCCGAGCATTCTCCGTCATGCTAGCCAAGCTGCATCGCGACAGCATGGCAGACCCAAAGGCGCCCAAGGGATTTGGATATGACTTTATGACGCATGAAGGCAGCATGTACCAGGACACGACGTGGAGCAGAACATGAGAAGAGCTGTACAGCCGACGCTTTCAGTCATTCGTCGACCAAGAGTTAGCATCGCAGGGTCCGAGTGAAGAGATCGAGAAGCTGGTACTTGATCTCAAAGAGAAGGTTATTCCACGACTGCTTCGACCTCTGGACACGCATAGTCGCAAACTGAGACCGGTTGCGCTTCACGGCGACATTTGGTGTGGCAACATAGCTACCCATGCGGTCACCGGTGAGCCCGTGTACTTTGACCCAGCTGTATTCTGGGGTCATAATGAGTGTAAGTGACAGTGCAATAGAACATCTGGATCGAGGCTGATGTGGTGGTTTCGTTTGTAAAGATGATGTTGGTAGCATGGCCACTCCTCGTTACAAGCTCGGTCGAGAGTGGATGCAGGAGTATCACAAGTTCTTCCCTATATCAGCACCCGAGGCTGATTATGAAGACCGCAATCTTCTCTATGCGATGTAAGTTAAGTTTCTACGGCTCATCTTTTTACTGCTGACTCTTCGAAGAAGCGGACACTTTTGCGCTTCCGCGTTATATCCTGAGAAGAGCGACTTTCGAAGAATGTACGCTATGGGTTACCTGGTAATGCAAACTCACTGACGTGTACTAGGGCTATTGCAGATATGCAGCGACTCCTGCATAAGTATCCAGATGGGTATCAGGGAGAGTGAGAGATTTGTACTGTAGTATCCACATTCACCATGTATCTCTTCTACTTCACCGTCAATTCGGTTTTGACGAGCACACACTTTCTTGCGTACCTAACCACTCGTGACTTCTCCAATAATGTCGTGTTGTGGGCTGGCAAAAGAACTGCCAAAGTGCGCCTGTCTGAACATATAGTTATAGAGACAGTCGTTCCTTCGCGTTTAGCCTACATAAAACACACATAAGACATATATTTACCTAAATATAGATTTTATTACTTAATAGCTACTACTATATTTATCTTTTTTTATTTTTTAGACTTTTAGTTAACTTAGAAACTATAACTATAAAAGTAGTTATTAGCGTAAACTCTCTAAAGTAAGTAGCTATAAATATTACTTATAAAGTATAACTTCTTAAATTTTATTAGTATATAGCTAGGCTATTTAAGTTAATAAAGAAAACTTTTTACTATATATTTTTTTTTTTTAGAAAGTTTTTAGCTTAAAAAGTATTACTTATATAGTTAGCTATATCTATAGTAAATAG
>JAGKPX010000092.1:0-68438 GCA_022609215.1 Alternaria triticina | reverse complement strand
TTTCTATTTTATATTAGCGTTTTATTAGCTTATTATTTTAATATAGTATCTTTCTAAAAGCTATAGTTATAATACGCTTTATATATAGCTATTTATAGAGTTTAATACTCTATTAAGGCTATCTAGAACTTATAAATTCCTACGCCTAATACTATTCTATTTTTACTACTTCTCTATAATAGTTTCTATATTTACTACTTTTTTATAATAGTTTCTATAACTATAATTCTAATATTTACTTTTTTATAGTAATATTTTTATAACTATAGTTCTACTTATTATACTTCTAGAGCGCTATTCTATATATATTATAGTTTTAATAAGCTTTTAAAGCTTACGTACTATATAATAATATATTTATAACTATTTTAAGCGTTTTAGCTACTAGAGCGTAACTATATATTACTTTATAGTTTTAATAAGCTATTAGACTACGCGCGCGTATTACTACTAAATTATTATACTAAGTATTTTTTTTAACCTTTTTAAGGTATAGGCTTATAAACTATTAAGTTATATATTAGTTACTATTTATAAAAAAAAGTTATACTTAATATATTATAGTTAGATTAGGTGTTTTTATTCTTTATACGCTGCGTAGTCTTAATAAGCTATTAAGCGCTAGCTCTGCGCAACACGTAATAAGCGTAATCTACTCTACTACACTATATATATAATACTAATAATTAAGCTATACGTACTGCATAATAGCCTTAAAAGTACTGTACTATAGTTTGTTAGAAACGCTGTTCTTGCTAATAGGTCGAGACCGCTCTCTAAAAAAAGTACAACGTGGGGTCTGCTGCGATGCCAATATATTTGCGGCGGTGTTACACGATGTTGATTCGGCGAGACAGACCGATGTACAATGGTAACACGCCACGCAGGCTTGTGCTGATGACCGTTCGGCAACAATGCATTCGGACCCCACACCATAAAGCTCAACACCATGTTGCTGGTACCAGCCTCGTCAACATTTGCCATTTCCGGCGAAAAAGTAATGTGGTCAGAGCTTCGCAGCCTGCGTTACTGTTGTACAGCTGAAGCCTGCATAATTTCTGATCGGGCTGAGCTAGCGAATCGAGGTATGAACAGCCTATATCACGGCATCGCGAGCTCAATCAGAGAATGCTGTCTCGATTTCTTCTTATTTCTGTTCACTTGTTAATTCTCGAGGGTGTTAGCGCCAAAATGAAGTTTGTGTGGAGGCAAGTCGCAGAGACTCCGCAAGTGTCTGTAGCATCATCAACTTCCATACCCGCAGTAACAGAACCGGCTGCTACAGCAGTCACAGATCCAGCGGCTTCAGCATCACCGCCACCACCACCAGTCGGTGACCCGGCTACAGTGCTGCCACCTGCCGGAACTTTAATCCCAGACCCGGCTGCGAATCAAACGAACTGTGCCCCGAATTGTTCTTCAAGCGCAGCGCTGGCCACTGGCTCACGCAGTGAAGAAGCAAGCCAATCTCAGTCCGTAGTTATATCCAAAACTGCTAGTCCATCACCGAGCAGCAATGGTACGATTGCAAACGGCAACCCTTCCACGAACACGCAACGAGCAACCGACGGGCTGTCTGGTGGTACGGTGGCCGGAGTGGCTATTGGAATGTTTCTCATCGGCTTGTTGATCGCTGGCGCTGTGTTCTTCTTCTTGTTACGCCGTCAGAAGAAGAAGCGATACACTCCAGCACCAACTCATCTCCCCCCTCAGGCTCACAATTATGGCGCTGCTGGGCAAGTAGAGAAGGGCCCGACAGTCGCTACCAGCGCTTATGCTTCGAACATCGATGACATGCTACCTCAGCCTGTAGCAGACGACACTATCACTGGCGCAGTCTTGAACATACGGGACAATATCAAGAACCATGTTCGAGAGTTTTATCATGTTTCTCCTGTCCCAGCAGCCAGCATCAACCAGGCAAGCATGAGGGAGCTGGCGGTTGCGACCGGCACAAGCTCTTCCGTACTCGCAAGTATGCTCTCGAATATCTCAACCCGAGCCGAAACGCTTCGCCTCATTGTAGCCTGGAGTGTGCTCTCGAGATGCACCGGAGAACGCGTTGAGAGCTTGCTTCCGGGAGAGCTTGCGCCGCTCGCCTCAGCTGTTCCTGTACGAGATGGTAAAAACGCCGGTATGTTCATCTCAGCCTCCGGAAGTCTATAATGGGAAGCTAACTCCACAACTCAGCGCAATCAGCCATGTACAGCAAATGGAAGGCCATGACTGGTGCTCTCCTGCATGGTCGAGTTGGTCAGGATACGCAAGACCGATCCCGCAGATTCGCCAGTGCGGCTGCAGACCTGGACGCCATCGTGGCGCCCTTCGTGCAGAGTGGCTTGGAAGCTCAGCGCCGCAAGAATATGGACATGATTCTTACGCGATCGGCAAACTTCGCGTTCCTACTCTTTGAACAGCCTGGAGTATTCCATTTTGGATTTTCTAGCGAGCATGGGGGGTTGGCAGTGTTCCCAGCATTGCTACAGATAATCGGAGACCAGGGGCAGGTGCTGGTGCCGTCACGCGTGCTGCTGGAAAAGGAGATTGCGGCATGAGAATGAGGTGTGGTGGGGCGAAAATGGCGTTTCATCGATAGTTTATGCAGTATGCAATGCACCAGTTGATCAGCTGAGATGCGTCTGGGATATGGCGATGGGTGCGGGCGGAGACGTACAGGAGGAAGGGACGAGGCTGAAGAGCGAAGTTGATGCTTGCTTTTGCACTAAACTCCATGTGTCTTAGCGCCAGTACCACCGGCGCGGAGAAGGAGCGTCCCTTTCTGCTCCGTCCAATCTGCGACTCGCCACCGCGACACATGCAGCAGCCACCTGGTTGTGAGATATACATAGGTCGATGGGTTTGAATATCTGAGAAGGCCCGGCATCATGGCCTGCGGAGTAATAACCCTATGTTTAGGCGCAGACGCATGAGCTCAGCCCGTGGAAAGAAGCACTGAGTTGCAGATCGGTTCTCGAAGCACGGCAACACAGCATGAGGGGTATTCAAGTACCCGCATGTTCAGCCTTGTTGGTTCTTTCGCTGCTTACAGAGTGTTGGGGGTCTATGAGCCGCCCACCGGCAGCTGTCATGCTCGTGAACATGTTCTTCACGACCTGCATCTCCGTTTCATCATGAGCATCAGCCATCGCCGAGGAGATTCTCTGTTACCATTCGAACTAGTCAGAATTTTATAATATGAGCGGACTGATAGGTATGTATGCTGTACGATCAGAGCGCAGCGCAGGGCTTACTATGTAACAGGTATACCCACGAGATCCGCCAGTGTCAGCAAGGCGTTTCAGTTCGCTGATCTTGCGATACGTAGCGCAGATGTAGGGAGCGAGAGCGAAGTCTTCTTGCGAACGATACGAATCGTTCGCAACGACCTGTGCGAGGTCGAGCGTTTAGTGGCCGTTGGCTCGGTAGGAACAAGACTCGCACAGACACCCGAAAGACTCCCTTGGATAAGGAGTTGTATCGAGAATACCAACTCCGCCTTGGAGGAGATCGGCAGATGGGTGGACTGCGGCAGTGTCGAGCAGCATCGCAATATCTTGGACCAATCTCAGAAACTTCGACACATTCTCAAAGACCGAGAACGACTAGCGGACCGCAAGAGCGAACTGATGGTATGCCATCAACAGTTATCGAATGTACTCAGCTTCCTTAACCGCTTGGAGGACCTTCCCAGTACTAGGGCGCTGCCAACGTATCAAGATACGACCTACTTTGATGACATCGTGTCGCGGCACAGAAGATCAACCGGCCAGGCTCAACTGGGTGATGGCTCACCGAAGGTTTTCTTGGGGGACAACAATCGAACGACATCTTACCCTGCCAACAACGCTCCGTGGTCAGCGAACCAGAAGTCGATTTTTACCGAGGCACCATACACACAAGACGCGTCGACCATTAATGCGGTGAAGTCCACCCTACGATCGTTATGTGGAAAGATGCAAGTAATGCCAGACCACCGAGACTACAAGCCATACAACTCGCGATATCAATCGCCACCCAGCCTACCAAGCAGTCCGCCCCCTACATATACATCGGCTGAACAGCGCAGTCCCCGCTCGGAAACATCGCTCGAGGATACCAAGCGTCATCTCAGTATTGATCAACCGAGCCTTAGAAGCTCGCGGTCATCGCTGAGTCAGGCGCGTGGCGATGCGCATATCATGCCATCAGCCCGTAAAGATACATGGGCCAATACGTATCCAGAGACGCATCAAGCGCCAGCAGAACTGGCGGGCGACAGCTTCATGAGTGGCACAAACTCAGACGGACCAGTTAATCCGTATGCGTTCCATCTTACCGCGCCGACTCTAGCCTCAAGACCCCATGTCTTCCAAGACAAGAAGGTTGAGACATTATCGGAGTTGATGGGGGATGTGAATCTGGCAGTAGAGCTGCCAGGTAGCGAACCCGCTCATACTTCGAGACGTAGTCTACGGCTCAGCTCGCAAACGACTAACTATGAGTTGCCTGCGAGCCAAACATACAACACAACATTTGCATCAGAACTACCGGCTATCTCGAGACACAGACCTGTCATCTCGCACACGGTCAGCGAGTCGACCGCTGCCGCCAACGAAACATCAGTCGCGCCGCCGAGATTCGAGCTTGATTCTGTCTCCTCACGAACACACCTTTCTCTGGCCACACGAGATCAGGCTGAGACTGGTAGACCCTGGTCGGTGTCTTCTGCCTCTTCAAGCCCACGACCACCGATGAGCAGCACTGCAATATATGCCGCTCCACTTGCGCCGCAAGCAAGCCATAGCCATGAACGGCCACTATCGTCGCATACGCCACAATCATCGGTCAACACATCATCGGCGAGAATGAGGCGTCAGAAACACATGTTGGATCTACTTGATAGTATTGATAGATGACACGACCAGTGTAATGAACTGCCCGCTGATGTCCGGTTGTAAATAATAGACCTTTTTTGTTTTTTCCATCGTCATATCAGCATGATTGTAATCTTTCCAAGCATCGTTCACCCTGACCGGAGTCCGTGTCTCGACCTGTGATCATTTCGGATACTCTTGGGCATCCTTGTCTTCGTTTTTGGCAGAGGATTCAGCGAAAGCACGCACACTCCTTGGTGGATCGACAACAACAGTCTTTGCGGCACCATAAAAGAATGCTTTCGGAACGTCTGTGATGAGCATAACGTCAAGCGAGTCGTCACCATAACCATCAGTAATCTCCAAGCGCTCGAGATTGAGATTTTGGCAAAGCTCAAATATCGACTTGTAGTTGTCGTTGTACATGTCCACGAACGTTATTTGGCGAAGTGTTTCTCTAAACAGAGCGATGAAATTGACTAGCCTCAGGTGGTCGACTTTGGTGTCTCTGAATACGATATTTGCCACAGTGGGTGCGTCCATGGCCGATGGAAGCGGTGACTCCAAATTACTGCCGCCGATGATACTTTAGTGAACAAAGCCATCCAGAACGAGCTTACTCAATGCTGGAAATGTGTCTCTGGTGATGGCCACAGTCGACAATGCTTGGGGTCGATCTGGCTGAAACCCATCCTCGCCAAACTCATCTCGGACAATGAGGACCTCGACTTCGCGCGAGACCTTTTTGATGACTTGTATCGTAGCTTGTATTGTGAAGGAATGTAATCCGTTCATCTTCGCAACGAGTTCGAGTCTCTTGGGAAGAACGATAGATTGCGCTAGGGCGCTGAGGAGGAGGTTTTGACCGATCTGAATGCCTGAGTGCTCATATGCAAACCAGAAGATGTCGAAGTCCCTGGTCATTGACATTTCTCGAAAGACTTCCTCGCATCTGCCCGCTACTCTCCTGACGCGGTAATGGATGTTGACTATATTCGGCAAGGCTTCCAGACACGATAGAAGGAGTTGTCAAAGTTGACTGCTTTTAACGCTTTCCCGTAGTACATGTGCAGCACTGCTGTGATATTCTTCGGAAGACAGGCACAGATCCGGGTACCAACTGAGGTCATCCTTTATGACAGACTCAATCCTATTCACGAGACCAGTTTCGAATGCTTCATTGAGCGTAGCAACTCTACCAGATTCCATGTGACCAACCTCTGGCAGGAGGTGCTCGATGTAGCGAAAAGTGACGGTCAGTTTTCGAGCCCACAGGGTCAAGTCCTTGCAATTCGCTAAGGCCACGAGGTTTTCCATGCTCCGCTTTGAGCATAGGTCGAAAGTGGTCTCATCGATTACTTTTGCAAGAGCGCGCCATGCGTGGTTGTAGATGGTGCGGCTCACATATCTAAGCGTGAGGAGTTTGGAAGCGCGGGATTGCCCGCTGAGCGTTTCTTGCATACATCGTCTGTTGAGAGATACGGTTGATTCCGTCAGTGCGGGTTGCACTCCGCGTACCGCTTCGAGCAGGATCCTTTCGAGGAGTTCAGCAGGTAGTGACTCCAGCCGGCTCGTTGCCTCTGCGTAGCGAGGAGTCGACATGGTCGCAGCCATTGAAGCTGGTGTCAGTTGCGAGGTCATGTAGCTGTCAGGGCGGGAGGTGAGCTTATTGAGTGCGCTAGGTGTCGAGTGTAGCTCAACTGTCGAGATCGCGCGCCTGAGGGAGGCGGCTACGTCAGGTGTGACCGTGCGCCTCCGGGGTGGAAGGAGCACTTCGTCGCACAGACTCACCAAGTGACCAAAATTACACGTAGAGTTAATACAGTCACGTGGCAGAAACTCGATTGATGATCAATTACACTTCTACAACCTCGCCTTGACAGCCTCAGGATCTGCGACCTGTACCATGATTTTGCCTGCAGTTGTTAGTGACGTTGACTCTTTCAATGGTTATTGGACAGGCGTACCAGTGTTCTTTCCCTCGAACAGTCCCACTAGCGCGTCTTCGGCCTTGTTGATGCCTCCTTGGATGATTGTCTCTTTCCTTTTGAGCTTGCCCTCTGAGAGCCACTGAGCGAGCTGCTTCCTGGCCTCGGCGTACTTATCCGCGAAGTCAAAGACGACGAAACCTTGCATACGAATGCGCATTGAGATGATCATCATGTAGTTCTAAGCTCGGTTAGCTGGGCGCATTACAACGACTTGAGATGTTTGACATACCTTTGGCCCTTGAGGCTTCTTCTTGTTGTACTCGGAGATGGCACCGCACATGACGAAGCGCGCGAAAGGCTTCGCTCGAGAGAGAGCAAGATCAAGGATCTCTCCGCCTACATTGTCAAAGTACACATCGATGAGGCCCTTGGTTGCAGCCCTGAACTTCTTTGCAAACTCCGGGTCCTTGTAGTTCAGCGCCTCGTCAAAGCCGAGTTCCTCCTTCAACCATGCTACTTTGCTGTCCTCACCAGCGAGACCCAGAACCTTGGCGCCCTTCAGCTTCGCGATTTGACCGACCACACTACCAGTAGCACCAGCTGCACCGCTGACGACTACGAAGTCTCCAGCTTTGACCTGGCCGATTTCTAGGAGTCCAAAGTAGGCGGTGAGGCCGGTCATTCCCAATACGCCCAGCGCATCGGTTGGTACAGCCCCCTCCGGCAGATCCAACGACTCAACATGCTTCTCGTTCAGCACCGAGTACTCGGACCATCCGCACATGCCAGTTGCGTAGGTACCGACGGGGAACTTCTTGCTCTTACTCGCGACGACAAGACCGATTCCGCTACCACGCATGACCGCACCAATCTCGACCGGAGGAATGTAAGAACGCGTTGGGTTCAGCCAGCCGCGCATGGCCGGGTCAAGTGATAGGTAGAGTGTCTGGAAAAGTACCTCGCCATCTTTTAGTGACGATGCCGATGGAACTTCTTGCTGCTTTGGTGTGAAGGTTTTGCCAGCGAGAACAGCGTCAACTGGCCGTTCGGCAAGGTGGATCGATGTATATGAAGGCATGATGATGGATTTGGTGGATTGATGGCAGGCTTCTGACTGCTTGGTCGACCTTCGCAGAGTGATTTGAGAGAGACGAGGAAGCAAGGTTCCTTTGAATGGAGATGGATGTATGGGAAGTCAAAAGTAGAGACAGCTCGGTCGCGTTTGTAGTTCGTGTCCGCACAGGTCCTCCACAGGTGTTCTGCGGAGAAGATACCGAGGCTCGGGTGGTCGTTTCCCGATTAGGACCGCTACGAAATCCAAGGGCCGAACAAAGGAATCTCAACGGCCGTAAGAGTTACTAATCTTCATCACGCACCGAACCATTGCGTGTGTGTTCAGAGCTGACAATCTCAGACTTCCAGCTATATCTCGAGATGCTCCAGAATTCCGGTGGAACTCCGCTAGAGTGTTGGTCGGCCTGTTTCCGTGGACGCATGTTCACGTCAACACGCGCCTGAACTGGTCACATTTTCAATGTAATGAGAAGTTGCGGAACAAAACTATAGGCTATTCCCTACACGTGAAACGATTTCACGGAGAAATGACCTGCAGATGCGATGATTGTTAAGTTCGAGAGCAAGCGACCGCAGATGCCAAGCCGCTACGAGCGTCTGACTAAGCGAATCTCGAGCTCAGCATCATCGCGAAACCCAGCGGTACCAACGACCGCCAGCAACCTCACGATGCAGTCACTACGCAGAACAGCAGTGGCTGCTGCCCGGACGAGCCGCACCTCACTCCCGCGCCAGTCGCGCCGCTTCGCACACGATGAGCACGCTCACGGCCACCCGACCCCAGCCGCCGACGAGCCCATGGGTGTATGTCAACCGCCCTTTACCCCTCCCAGATGGTCCTAGGCTTCTCTCCAGGTTATCGCAGCCATACGCGAGGAATGTTACTGACTCAATTGGCATGTAGTATGGCTTCTTCATGACCATTGGAGTCATCCCCGTCGGAATCGCCGTATACGCCTTGTCGCGACCGGACGGCGAGAACAACGAGCCCTACATTACCCGCATGATCTCCAATGCGACGGCTGGACTACACGAGAAGTGGACTTCGCAGAACGACCACCACGTGCGCATGATCGAGCAGGCGGGTGAGGATAGGGTGCTGTTCGCGAACACACGGCCACAGGAATACGTCGACATGAAGTTCCCAGAGTACGTATACCCACAATGCGGCACGCAGACCTATAAGAGGAGGAACTATGAGTTGCGATGGAGGCGATTCAGCTTACATGGAGGGGATTGGTGTGGAAGTCTCAGGCTAACGAACACAGGATCATGAACGTCGGATCGCCATACAACGTCCCCGCGGGAAGCCAAGTGCAGATGGACAAGGTTATCGAGAAGTACAAGAAGCTGGCTTACGAGGACAATGAGCGCAAGCTGGAGAAGTTGAGGAATAACGACATCTCGTCCGAGACGCCCGTGACAGGCCCAAAGACTCGCGTCAAGAAGGCGCCCGACATGTTCTAGATGAGATGAATTTGGCTGGCTAGATGTACATATTCAGGAAATGATATCCGTTTCATTTGTAGTATCTGCTGTTACTGTGCTTTGACAGTCCGTCTTTGGTATTCTGTATCGCATCGCTATTCCACCATTGTTTCCTGGCCGCCCTGATTCATTGTCAGACAGCTTGCCTTCGGTCTATACGGTGGAATGGCACACGATCGACCAAGAAACTGACTTGTCCATGACCACATCAAGCCCCAATCTACGGAAACATGTTTCAACCATAGACCACTAACGAAACCGTCTTTTTACAGGACATTGGACGTAACGCTCAGGTTCAGTGATGGACGACGTCAAAAAGGCAAGACGTGGAAGTGCGTTCAGTTCGCCTCTGCGCAAAGTTCTCACCAGTAGAGCTGATGCTTTTGGAGATGTCTCTGGGCTTAGCGTGCTGCGCTCTTCCCTCAGCGGATGGGTCTATTCATAGAGACAGTATCAGGCCCATCTGCATGGAGGGTGGCGGCCGTTGTTACAAGTGAAAATCATGTCCAACCATGTTACACAGTGACTCCCAGCACAGTCATGCTGGGGGCGGTGAGGCTCAGCCACGTTGGTAGTGCAATGTGGGGTATACTGCCTGCGATATTATTGTGACAGAGGGAGCAGGCAGACTTGCGGGTTACAGTAGGTTCAATATTCTGGTACATGAGCATCATTGTGATGGCTGCTGACTTTCATAGTGCTAATTCGGTGCGAAAGCATCGAATCTTGGAGTACCAAGGACTCCCCAGCATACTCGTAAGCATCGCAATGTCCCGGCACGAACGTGTTCATGCTGACGAGCCTAGCAGTCTTACGGTGTTTCGTGCGGGAAACGCACACGTCACGTTCCGTAGGGCAGTTGCTAGGGTTCCGCCCCACTTGACAGCGGGTTCCTGAACGGGGATCATCGCTGATTGGCGAACTGCTACACCAGCATTACCAGACCACGATGAATCCAAGGTGAAGTGAAGGGGAGGTTTGTAGGCGCTTCAAGAGGCTAGACTAGTTTTCACTGCAAAATGCATTGCTTTTGACTTGGCCGCTCCTGTTGCTCGTGATATAACGACCGTTTGGAACCTCATCCGCCCAACCTCGCCGCCTTTCAAATACCAACGAGTGAAGAACAATAGAGGTTGCTAACGATTTGTGAAGATCCGCCCGAGCACGACAAGGCCATCAGCAAGGTATGAGTCCCCCTCAACCCAGTCATCTGTTGGTGGTGCGTAATCTCCGCTAGATTGCTGCAGTTGCATTCTTTTTCGTGCCTTTTCGTGGGCAATTGCTGAGCAGCAGCACTGGATCGTGGTCGACGGCTCTCGAAAAACCAAAACTAATCCAGAGACAGATGTCCAGTCCCGTTGCATTGCGCACTCGAAGCATGCCGCTCCTTCCCTTTCGCAGAAGGAAGGTAGTCGCGGCCGCTACGGCTCCAGGTAAGTTAGCGCTAGGGTGGACCCCTGGCGTCCCCAAACACAGCGCATCACCCATCGTCCTGATTGACGCGCCGCATAAACATCTTTCCTGTCCGCGCTGCGCTGCACAATTGCATTGTTTGGCCCCCCGATGCCGCTTCCTGAAACGCGCCTTCACAACGTTCGATGCTAACCCTCTCAAGACTCGGCCCCATTGCTCCCCGAACTCAACTTCACCGCCCGCAAGAGGAATGACATGAACGGGTCAGCTTGGACCACCGACGACACTTCTCGCACTGCGAACGCCGCACCAGCACGCACGACCTCGACCACCACCATGCCCTCGTACACATCGCCCCGCAACGTCTCAGGCCCGCTAGCTGTCGACAAAGCCGCCATGGCTGCCGCCGCCGATGAGAACAGCCCGTGGGCCCGCCCCAACCACTACAGCACCCCCAACTCAAAGACGTCACAGTATATTGATAAGATCACACAAGAGAACGACCGCCTGCGACGAGAACTCAGGGCCGAGAAGCTCGCAAGAGAAGATGAGGCCAAGCGTTGGTCGGCTGCGCAAACCAAAGCCGAAGACTCCCGCGCCGAGCACCAACATCTCCAAGTGCTTGCCGACACCAATGCGCGAGCCATAGAGCGGAAAGACCGGAAGCTCGAAGAACTCAAGGCCACACTCGACGCCGAAATACAAAGAAGGAAGTCCGCCGAACAGCGAGCCGAAGAAGCGCTGCGGATGCTGGGCGACACACGATCCGAGACGCAACGACAGCTTTCGCAAGCATACGAGATGAGGGGCATGGCAGACACGAACCTCGAAACCGCACGCGACGGCTTCAAGCGCATCACCGACGGCTACGAGAAGAAGGTCCGCCAAATCAACGACGAGCTCAACGAGCTACGGAGAAAGCGCCTCGAAGACGCCGACAAGATCAAGCGACAAGCCATTATCAGCGACCAGCTACAACACGAATCTTCGCGATCCACTCGGGCCGAGGCCAAGCTGGTCAATCTGATGGAGGTATACAAGAAGGAGCACCGGAAAGAGATGGATGGTCTCATACAGGAAGCAGAGAGGCTGCGACGCGCATTACCAGAGAAAGAGCGTGAAGCGCAGAAACTTGTCGATTCGTTGGAACAAACTCGCGATAAGATGCGATGGGTCATGACTCAACATGAACGGCAAACTGGGGGGAAATGAACGTCTCATCTCATACTCCACACGTCACCCACGAACCCGGTAAAGGGGCCATCGAGCGAGACGCGATATAGGACCGAGCCAGCATGCGCACCAAGCACGATTCGGCCTCTGCGGTCCCACGCAACACGACTATAATGACCAAGCTTTGTTTCCTGGGCTGAATGGCAATCTGTAATATATTTGGATATGGCGTTGAGGTTTGGCATACATCACCACATATGCTGGGATGAACAGGCGTTTATTGGAGATCGTAGTCAGGCTTGACATTCTGACATTGCACGCGCAGGCCACTGTTCGGCTGTTTTCGATCCAAAGGCTCCCAGTTGCTGATTACCTATCTCACTTAATTCATCTATGTATTTGCATGTCGCACAGTCCTACCCAGCTATGCTTTCACTTTCTATTGCTAACACTCAAACTCTGGATTGGTCATCTCAACAGGCTGCGATCGGTCTTGCTGTTGCCCGCCGTTGCGTCAGCCGCTGCTGATTCTTGGGCGCCCTTTCCCGGACCTGAGGTGCCAAGCAAAGCTCCATCGGCCCCTTCCACGCTCAGCTTTGTTTACATCTCATTCGATAACGTCAATACGGCGCGAGATGGCGCCATCACGACAGTCCAACAGGAACTTAGAGTATTGTGGGTGCGCTTCAACATTAACGGTACTCTCGCTTTTCTCGGTGACCTGCATCTCACGAACTGCCCTTTCACTCTACAATGTTCATTCTGGTCATGCCGGTAAGAGTAGTCACCTCCAAAATAGGCACTCACTGATCACCAAGTTGACACACGTAGATTGAGCTCGAGTCTCACGCTCACACCAGCACTAAACCACATGGAACCGTCTGAGTTGATTACAGATCCGCCAATCCAAGTACAAGTACAACGTTACTAGACAACAGTTGAAAATGCAGACAAACAACCCCCAAACGCAAGATGCGGAAGTCACTCTACGCGCGCCATGACAACCACCGGAAAGCACGCGAAGTCTCAAGTTCGGAAGTTACGTTCGTCCTGCACGGCGATCAGTCAATGCCACAGCGTCGCCTCAGTGTATACTCACTGTGATATAGCCTCCGTCTAGTTAACGGGAGTACCGCACTGGATGCAGCATTTTCCAGGGATAACCCAGACCGTGTCTCCACGCTCGAGACAGGCAGGGCAGCGGCGACCGGGTACCTTCAACGATCAGTGGACGCCCAGGACGATGATTGGTTTCGACTCACCGGCATAGTTACGATGCCTTCGGCGTCATTCATACAAGGAATGGCTACTCTGTCGATGGGCGTGTGCATCCACATGACGCTTCTGGGTAGGTGCCGGTGTTGGAGTTGCATCTTGGAGGACATGGTTGAAGCGAACGACAGTGATGTTTGGAAGAGACAGGTAAGCAAAGAGCGGCTGAAAGACTGAAGGAATGTAGAGAGAGACTAACAAATCAAGGTGAACAGATCGATTACATCTCACATAGGCCAGAGGCGCGTCTTTATACATTCTCAACTTCCCGAACGGCTTCGGTGCACCAGGACCCTCTATCGCTAGCGTAACCCTTGTACGCTTGTAGCGCCCGCAGCGGTCTGCAGTTTTCCGACTCCAAGGAGACGATTCTCTCTCTCGTGCTTCAGGTCTGCGCGATGTGCACGGGGCGTCGTACACTTTCGGCGATAGGAGATCAGGAAATGTATGCGCTGTGTTTAACCATTTGCCTGGGAGCATATGGGCGGATACATGTCAACCAGTATTCCGGGACGCTAAATCTCCAGATCGTTCACCTAACCCGAAGTCGCTCTAGAGGATGTCAACGGCTGTATACATTGGTGCCACTCACATTTTGACCACGGAACCGATACCGGTACGCAAGGAGCTCAGCTGCATATCGTACTGGATTGTTTCAATCCCAACGATGAAAAGATACGCTTCGCATGAGGCGTCTTTCGTCAATACGCGATGAAACAGCACCACTCCGATCGCACCAAGTCAGAACCAACAGGCTGCCTTCGAATTAGTCGACTAGAACTCAATGGCACGACTAGAGTCTTCCAATCTATCTCTACTAGATGGTGTACGTGCGGATCGCGGCAGCGTCAGTCTCGCTGAGCCTCGTCGCTTTTTCATTTTGTCAAATTCGGCGCTAAGGAAGCCACGATTGTCTACAAGCCCTGTAACATGCAGCCGCAAGCAAACTTACGCCCTATCCCCGCCTTTCTGCACAGTCTAGGCTCTCTGTGCTTTTGCAGCCTTGCATAAGCCAAACCGTTTGGCGATACATCCCGCGACCCGCCGCCCGTTTGGACTGCGATCGCCGTTTCGCTTCTTAGCTCATACCGATAGCCGTCCTTCCGTGGTATGACCACCTACAACTGTCGTACGTTCACAGCGGATGTCAACTCGAGCTGTCCAATCTGAAGCGTCTGAAAGATGCAGCCAAGCCACGAGATCGCGATCTGAGATAACGGGTCGTCGTCTGTACCATACCAATCCTTCGAACCCCGGTCCCAATCTTCCTCGGATTGAGGATGCGTTCCAAGCTCATGTGTGCGGTGCAATACAGTCACGAGTCAAAGGTTTTGGTCACCCAATCATGACTACCTTCCTGACATCGCTGAGCTTCCTCTATATGTGGATCATCTTTTTGGTCTTTTGTCGATGGGACTAATACATCCGACTTAAGCACTACTATACCTGAGATATACCTCCTGATGAAGCACCGGTGTTTTACCCAGCAAATTGCAGTACTTTCCTTCGCCTCTTACCCAGGCTTTTTTCATGCCAATCTTCCAGATATTGAAAGGGCGTCGGCAACAGTGCCTTTGCAAAGCTCTTTGTCCTCGCGCCCGCGTTTCCGACTCAGACCCCAATGAGCTGCTTTGAAAGCCGTAGCACAGCGCCCAGTCCGATCTCAGTTGCATGCGTTGCGCCGCGGCTGAAACGGAGTAGGCATTCTCTGTCTCGTTTCTTCGTGCGGCACCCGTGACCGGACGTTCTCTCCCGACAGCGCTTCTTTACTTCCGAGTACTACACCGCTCCTTCACGTATCGACCTTCGGCATCGCTGGTCAAGCCATTTCGGTAACAGGTAGACAGTGCGACTTCGAAACTCTGTTGCTTCGAACCAACGGTATGGATTACGAGCGTTGGAAATGCTACGTCATCATTGCCGGCCTGACAACTCACACGAAGATGCGAGGGTATTATCCACCATTAGTCTAGCGCTGATCTGTAGACTTCATCCGCCAGACTAAGGGGCCGTCCCGTCCGCTTACCGTGTCGAATGAACCCGCGTGGTAACAATGGCACTGTCATGCTTCTTTCAGCAAGTGAGCTAACGCGCAAAATTACTAACTCATAGTCATGCGACAGCTGTATTCATCAAAGCTACCACGAATTCGGATTCACCAGGGTGCACGATTGTGAAAACTTGCCCGGATCCAGACGTACTGTTACCTCCGGAAAGATGAACCATATGGTGCTAAGTACCCACTAAGACTGTCGAAGCACGTTCGATAGACCTCGGCGATCTTCCATTCTAGTCATACACCGGGCTCGAGCGACCGCCTCAGCAGGAACAGTTTCTGGTCAAACGCTGAGAGTAAGAGTATCTCACAGCATGCCGGGTCTGATCCGTGAGGCTCACTCGTCAATCTTGTCACCGAGCGATAGCTGTCAGTCGCTTCGCTTCGCGAGCCAGCTACTCACATCATACTTCGCCGCTCGGTGCGCACTTTTGATCTGGTGCACACGCCACACCGATGAATTCAGAAAACAAATCCTAATCTAACCAACGCTCTTGTAGCATCCGCTCGGCACGGCTTGCTCGTATCTAGCTCATCACTACAGATTGAATCACAGCCGAACTGGACATTCCATATACCACCGATGAGCAGCCGATGATGGCTACAAATGTAGCCATCTGCAAAGCCCATGACCTCAAGTCCCGTCGACCGACAACATAGAATATGATCCAGCACCAGTAACCGCGCCCGGCCAGATGAATCCGCGTCCTGCCCAAATAATCAACAGGGTACTTTCTACATGATGCAAGATACCCAAGCGGTACAGCCTTAACGCCACGCGAAGTGATTTTCAACATCTTCGTCACACAGCATCGGTCGAGGTACGTACCGCGAGCGAAATCTAGTCGCCTCCCTCACTCCTTAAGATGAGCCATCCGTTCACACCCGCGTAGCAGGTCTGTGGCACTTGATTCGGACTTAGTTGCATCGTGGGACAACATTGCCTTGTAACCATCGTGAGAAATGACATCGCACCAATATCACAGTATCTTCGTCGAAGACTCGACTCAACCACGCCAGGCTCGACGCCAACCTGCAAGGGGAAATCCATAGTGCAGCGACACACCGAGCTGGTGGGTGTAGCGACACACCCGGGAGATGGTCCCCAGCCAGGCAAGATGTACGGCAACGCCACAGAGCCGCATAAGGTCGGAAAGGTGCCGTTGGTGATCATCAGCCTTGCCCTCCGATTTCAGTCACACTGCAGGCTTCGCTTTTGTCTGCCTCGAGGGAATGTGTCTCAGGCAACTGCCGTGTCAACAGTCGCAATGTCGTACAAACCGCGGCTGTCGCTCGGGTGATGCTGCCGCGTGGGACGAGGTGATGTCAACACCCCCGGCCAGAACTTTGTGCGTGCTAGCGCGAATTGATTCTGTGTTCCTTAGGCTGGTAGTCCTCCCTGACCCATCCCGCGAAGCCGATAGGCGCTGCTGTCTGCGCGCACTACTGATACTTGGGCAAACATTATGTCCCCAAACTGCCGACGTCAACTCATCAAAAGTTGGACGCAACGAAACCGAAGCTTGTCACACGCCATGCGAACATTGCCGTAAGAGATTCTGGATACATGTTCTTCTTATGATGTATAAATGCATAGCAAATCGAGTGGGTACCGCACAGTGTATCACACCCACCCACCCGAGATGACATACAGTAAACTCCAAGACAGAGCATCGGTCACCGTCATAACGACGCAAGCCTTCTCCTCAGCCCAACACGCTTATGCTTTTCACTCCACAACTTGTGAACAAAATGCCGAGGCCGCGACAAGCTCTCATGATCAAACTGGTTCCCACGCTGTACCCGAGCGCCTCTCGGCAACAACTAAAGCACAGCATTAGCCACAACACCACACTCCACAAAGTGTGCACCGGCGCCAAGGAAACAAGAAGATAAGTCGGTAAGTAGTAGCGGTCAGGAATAACAGATATAGTTGATTCAAGCCGTACTGACCGTCTTCGTGATGCGGACCAATAGCACACCCTTGCTGATGACACCGTTTGAGTCGTAGAGATGCAGCAGACGGAGGCCGGTCTGCAGGCGGTCGAGGCGGAAGCATGCCCAACCGGCTAAGTCATCCTTGCCGAAGCGCTCTTTGTCGATGACTTTGAATCTGAGAGGAAGAGGTTAGCATGGATATTTTCAGTCGAAGGATGAGATATCGAGCAATAGTGTGTCGTGGGGAAGCATCCGCCCACGTCTAGTTGCGCACAGCAAAGCTACTCTCGCTGCGAATTGAAGCAGTCGTGAGACGGCCGATGAATGGAAGCCACAGCAGTAAACCGCCTTGGTACTGCAGCTGCCCCAGAGCTCGACGCTGAATACCGACTCTTTGGATCAGACGCAGAGTCATGCGGTGTCATCGAAGAAACGACGAGGCGCTGGCGCCAGAATGGCGTGAACGGGAATAACGGCGATCTGCAGGCGCAGTGATCCCGACCCTCATTCAACAGCCGTGCCACGACTGCTCACTCGGAATCTCTGTTTCAATGTCCCTCGCGCGTATGTAGCGATATGATGCAGGGTTATCTAGTCGGACCTCATGACGACCGGCATGTGTTTTACACGTAGCGAAAGAAAAGAGATGATACTCACCTGACAAATGTCAATTCTTCCGTAACACCAGGAACATTGACGAACTTGACCATTTCACCACCGAAATCGGGGTTTGTGGTCCTTGCCTTCTCGGTCTCCTTCTTCAGGTCGGGGTCGATGGTCTTCGTGCCTTTTCCATCACCAGGCACATGTTCGGAGTTGCGCTCTTCGTGCGACTCAACATGCAGCTCGACCTTGACATAAGGCTTGAGGTCCTTTGGATCGTCTTCGTCGGGCGGCAGAGGAATGTCTTGTCCTGCGAAGAACTCAATGCTTAGGTTGAGGTCGTGATGAGTTATCGCGGTCTTCTGTGTGGCTGCTTCGCTCGTGCTGCGGTAGCCTTCTGGTTTGAGAACCCATCCGGCGGTACCTGCGAACATGGCTTCGTTTTGCATCATACCGCCGTCCCAGCGTTGCCAGTTCAGCGCTACTATCTGCACACCTGCGCGCCAGAAGACGGAAGGGTTCAAGTTTGTTGATGTCAACCGCGTGCCTTTGGGGTATGCGCGCATGAAGAAATGTTTGTTGTGTTCGAAGAGTCGGACGGGGTCGTTCTCGTGAACTTCCATCAGTGTACCTTCTGACAAAGAGAACACGTGGGTAGGAACCTTCGCTTCTGGAGCATCGAGAGTCTTGTACGAGTATCCTCCTAAGTAAACACCCAATCGTGATAGCGCTTCAATAACCTTGGGTTTCGGCGCTGGAGGGTTGTTCTCGCCATCTGGTCCGGCGTCTTTAGAGTCGTCCGAAGCCGCAGACTCGGTGCTCATGGTGTGCTGTAGCTGTGGCGCTGAAGCTGGCGCGGCAAGTGTTGTAGGCTGTGGTTCAGTCGCAGTTGGTTTCAGATGTCCACGCTTGACTTTCACCAAGATCTTATTCTCCAGGTCCTTCAAGGTGGGTAGTTGAGCTTCGTGCAGACCCTGCGATGGATCGAGAGGTAACTCAAGTAGCAGACCTTTCCAATACTCGTTCATGATCTCGACCATGATCTCCTGTTGTTCTGGACCAGTGTGTACTTCGAGACTGACAATCAAGGGCAGGTTCGACGTAGCAAATGCGTAGTCCCTAATGACAGCACACACAGCGCGAAACGTCATTGGTTTGGTCATAGTGTAACCGTGGAATACCCTAGGCTCGGCTCTCGATGTGTAGGAAGCGGAATGCCAGGGCTGAACCTTGTTGGCGTCCTCTTGAGGCGACTCTGATGTCTCTTGTTCTTCCTCCTCTGATTTGTCCTTGCTGCCAAACTTCTGGGCCAGCCTTTGACGAATGCTTAGACCGGACTTTGATTTCTTCTTTTCTTTTCTTGCATCATTTGATCCGGGGTTGCCCCTCGCAGCTTCCTCGTCAGAGCTGGAGTCGGAAAGCTCGTCTCCGTCCCAGACATCGACCTCAACGCAGCGACATCCTCGCATCAGGACGTTCTTGTAGGCATCAATGCTGGCGTCGCTTGACAGCTGGTTGCCGGTAAGGTATGTGTTGTGGCTCGAGGAGATGAAGTAGTTGGAGATGGGATGCGACTCGTCGACTGGTTGCGCAGGCTTCAAGACGCTTGCTGAGCCCGACATGAAGTAGTTGGCGAAGCTGGAGAATGACCCGTCGGCCAGAAGCTCAGTATTCTGCCCGGAGCATTCCTGCTCTTCAGCCAGCCACTGCTGTTGACCTTTCTTTGTCGTCAAGTCGTAGTGCGTTGTGGTCTGGTCGTATAGCTTCTTGAGGTGTTGCGTAAGCAGCGGTGATAAGGCATCGACCTTGCGAGCTGCAGCAGAGGCAGATGCTGTACCACCGCCTGCTTGAAGTTCTGGGTTGTCGGCCTTGGGCGTACCCAGCTTGCGGTCCTTGTCTTCGTCTTTGCCGGGCAACATCTTGTGATGATATTACGGATACAGTGGGTTCGAAGAGAGAGTGAAGTCAGGAGGAGCGGCGGAAGGCTTGATAGGCGTCAGCAAAGTGCACAGTGGCAGCGGTGTATGATCCTTGACGCGTACGCGTGCCTGAGTAATGGCTGAATCTAGGCAGCTCAGCTGGCTCAGAGGTGTCAGTAATCCCTTCCCGATTGCGCAATTGGTTGATGGGCAGGTATAGTTAACATACATGCAATACGCATCAAAGATATGCGCAACTCAGTTTCGCGACTACAAAGCCTTTGTGGAGTGGTAGCGGGATCTAGTTGTGAAGGTATGAGGGGTGCGGGCCGCGACGTTGACGCGGGCGCAATAGCCTCATGGTCAGCTCGTGCCTGCCTTGGCTTGCCGCATCGGCGTTTGATCATCCAATTGGTGGAGCACATGCATCGCTAATACCTGCTGGACATTGACACGCAACTTCCGACGTTTGCTGCATGCGCAAGGTGAATGAATGGGGGCTGCCCTGTTTGCGGCGCTGAGTGAAAAGAGTCTAGCTTTAACATGTGCTCCAGGTCCGCAGCCTCGCCAAGCCCACCGACGTCACTCAGGGTCCAGCATGGCCAAAGATATCATCGTTCGATGAGCACTGACATTCTTGACGCAAGTCACACTCACAATGGTCAAGTCGCGGAAAGAAGCAGAGAGCGAAGTCCGGTCTTGGGGTTTCGACCACGTGTTTACGTGGACCGATAGCCCGTGAGTATACAGTTGATCTATTACATTGAATGTAGACTAACTTCCTCATAGCAATGCGCACTACTCGCCACACAAGCACAGCGGGAAGACGACACATCTTGTACTCAATGGCTCTATAACGTACACATACCCTGATGACCCCAACGCGACGAAGCAAACAATAGGCCCCGGCGCTAGATGGGATGTCGATGCGAACAAGGTGCACGAAGTATGGGTAGGGAACCAAGGTTGTACATATGTCATTGGAGAATGAACTATCGGAGCACTGCGCGCATGCCCGTTCAGCATCGCTTAGCCCAAGAACCCATGCTGTCCCAAGTATTTGATAGCGTCGAGTGCCAATTGATCGGCCTTGACCAGCTCCTGCTCTACCATGCGCTCGTACAATCCCTGTAGTTTTGTTTCCTTTGGAGGATGCTGGAATTTGCATTTGCGGAGATACGGGCATTTCCCGTTGCGCTTCCAATTGCTGCACACACTCGTTTCCTTCTTTGCGGCGACTGGTGCCCGCGGGGGAGGAGGAACTCGAATGACTGGTGGAGCAATCTTTGAAGATGTGGGTTCTGGCGCTTCGTCGCTGTCGTCTGAGTCGGACTCGGACTCCTCTTCCTCTTCATCGGAACTTGATACCACAGATGACTCTGACAACACTGAACTTTCGGCCTCAGACTCTGTCTCGCTCTCGTATCCTAAGCCCAGATCCACCACGCTCGGCGCAGATTGCTTCTTTATCATGCTCTCGTGGAGTTTCTTCCGTAGAGCCGCGAGCTCTTCTTGTCTGCGGTTCTCGGCATCCCGTTTCGCGTCGTCTTCCTTCTTGATCGTATTTTCCTGCCTCCTTTCGCGAGGCCTCGGTTGCTGAACCTGGTCGTCGACGTGGTGCTCTCTTGGGGGCTTGCCGCTGACTCTGCGCAAAAAGTCTATCTCGGCTGCTCGTTTCCTCGCGGCTTCCTCTGCCTTCTCCACGATCCTCTTTTGTGTGGGGAAGTTTCTTCTCCTGTCCTTGATCCATGCAGCGACCTCAGCTCCTGTTTGAATGCTGATCATCTCTCCCCCGTGCTCGAACGCGAAGCCCCCGCCCTTGAGCTTCTCCGTATACGCGGCTTCTTCGTCAATGTCCTCTTCATCGCTGCTCTCATCAGGAACTGGCTGCTTCGAGAGTCCTAGATTGACCTTGCGCTTCTTGTTGTCCGGTCGCACCACGGGAGGTGGAGGCAGGGAGAAGCCGAAGCTGGGCACCTGTGGGGGTACGGCGGCCTTGGCCCTCGGTGGTTTTGAATTTGGCTGCGGTGGATTCCGCTGCTGTTGTGCGTTGCTGTTTTGGTTGTTCAGTTTTCTCTTTTGACCGGCGTGTTGAGGCGGCGAATACTGAGGGCTCGGTTGGTACTGATGGGATTGTGGAGACGGGGGGAACGGGGCGTTGCCTGTGCTTGTCATATGGTTGGCGTACGCTGCCATCGACTGTACACCGGCCGGTGTCGACATGTATGACATGACCTGGGCGAGAGCGTTGGGGTCGTATTGCTGCTGTGTCGCTCCATATATTTGCGCGCCGCCGACAAAGGACGAATTGTTGTGGCCATTCGGGGAGGCAGTGTTGGGCGGCGCATTTGTCTGATGTTTTCCGTTGCCGGCATTGTAACCTCCCCTGTTGTTTGCGCCGCCTCTGTTGTTCTGATAGCCTCCTCGTTGGCCTCCTCTGCCGCGCCCATCTCCGCGACCGCGACTCTGCCCATGACCACCTCTTGGATTGCCTCCAGAGCTATTGAAGCCCCCTCCACGGCTTTGATTGTTGCCTCTCCCGCGACCCCTATCACCGCCTCCTCGGGCAGCGCCGCCCCGTTGACTCGCGTATGGTTGCTCGCTGGATGTGGCCTTCGGCGGCGGCGGAGGCGGAGGAGGAAATCTAAAGGACGACATTGTGCTGGTTGAAAATTCGTGTTGCGCGCAAGTTAAAGTGCTAAGACATTGGGTATAATAGTTACAAGAAGCGAATGATGGCAAGAGTGGAAATCGCGAAAACGCTGGGAATGCTGTTGCAAGACATGCGACGCGCCTCGGGAGTCCGCAAATCCCAAAAGTTCCTTATCGATACCGCTAGCGCGGCGCTAGTGGTCACCCAGAGGAGTCTTACCATCAACTCCATTGTCTATATCCACCATGTCCAGGTAGCCACCGATTCTTTGCTCTTATACCCATGAAGCCTCCAAAGCTGCGATCATGTTCATACTTGTAAGTTGCTCCCAGATCCATTGTCGCCTTCATCGCCTACGCGCTTTCGCGCTGCGCGTCAGAAAATTTGAGCGGATGCGAAAGACGGGACTTGGTCATGACTACGCGTAGAGCAGTCGCCGAGGATCGCGTCGTGCGCATATTGTGGATCTTCTACTGATTCTTGCATAGACCACGATTCAAGACTTGATACAAATCAAGCCGCAGGACTTCGAGAAGCCTAGCGCACAAGCTATCAAAGATGTAGTCAACGACAAGTACAGCAATAGGATCGTTCCTGGCATTGGCCTATGCCTCTGCATGTGGGATCTCATTTCCGCGACCGAGGGTTTGATCGGTCACGGGACTGGGCTTGTCAATGTTAATAGTAGGTACTACTACATCCCCCGTAGAATCGCCGCTTACATGCAACGCAGTCGAATTTCGTATGACTGTCTTCCGCCCATTCCGTGGCGAAATCATCTACGGACGGATCAAGTCATCCAACGAAGAAGGCATCATTCTTGACCTGGAGTTCACGTCGGAAGTCTTCGTTCCCTACCAAAATCTACCAGAGAACTCGTCCTTCTCTAAAGCTGAGATGGTGTGGATCTGGAACTCTGAAGGCACAGAGCTTTTCTTCGATAAGGGCGAGCCAGTTCTATTCAGGGTGGAGCATGAGGAGTGGTACGATCAGAGGCCGACCATTATAGAAAAAGACGAGAAAGGCGAGATCATTGAAGAGAGACCGACAGCCTGGAAGATAATAGTAAGTTGTGTGCTATTTGGGTTTGATATAACGTCTAACGTAAGCTCTAGGGCTCTATGGCTCAACCTGGTCTTGGTCCGACTCTTTGGTGGGCCGAAGGCGGAGAGGAAGAAGAGGGTGAGGAAGGTGATGTCGACATGGAGGGCGCCGAAGAATGATGAGTGCCAGCCAACGCACATATGCCGCTTCCCGAGATACCCAATCACAACGCACACTCACCTCAACCCGTCGGTTGACTTGCATATCGCACCACCAGTGTCCAGGCAGAGCTTCGCGGTGCGCGTCATTACTACGATCATCATCTCATTTCCCGAATCTTCTGAATGTTTGGTGACTTTTAGTCTGCTTTGACTGGCTGAACTGATTTGCTAGATAAATCCTAATGCTGCAACCTATGCAAGATGAATATGTCCTCAGTCACATCAGCGATCATCAGCACAAATGGCGACCTTCAACCACGGCAAGATGTTTGTGTATTGCATGGCTCTCAAAGACAAATGCCATCTACCAGATGCTCCAAGAAACTCCCCTGGTATGACAGTGAACGCCGAGCTCCTGGAAGCCAGAGGATCTGCACTGTTCAACACGATCCAATTGTGTACGCCAATCTCAAAGGGCTGCAGCGCGGAGTCCGTGAGGAAGTATTTGGAGCATTGTCGCAACGACGAGACGGAATTCCAGGAGATAGTCGATCAGGCTACGCCGGTCCTCTACTACGCTATCGGAAGGAACTCGCCTGAGCTATTCACCCTCCTTCTAGGTTATGGATTCAATCCAGAGGGTTGCACTGACGCGACGCATTTCATTCCGGCGCTTGCTTTTGCAGTCATCCATGGCCATACCCACTTACTGGACACGACCGCGATGGTAAAGCTCTTACTTGCGGGTGGCGCTGATCCCAAGACGATACCTCAGGATATGTGGCGAAACTATCTGCAGAGACCTTCGGAGACCTGGTCATCTCAGGAAGAACATGAGACTTCATCCCTTACATGGTGCGATGCGTCCGTTCGCACTACATTAGTCCGCGGGCTCAACCTCAGTCAGCGGTATTACTTGCACCGAGCCAATCTGTGCAAGCCCTTCACAGTCAGAGAGAATCAGAAAGGCTAGCTGCATCAGGCAAAAGGTCTCATGAAGCTCACCTACCATATCATTGGCCAACTCCCCGTACTACACGACATGCAGCAGCGCATAGCCAACCAATTGGACTCGAATCAGGAATCCCCAGACCCTTTTGTCATGTTGTTTGCCGGCCCTCCAGGACATGGCAAAACGGAGCTCGCTGGACAACTTCGAGACCTGCTATGCGTCAAACATATAAGCATCTCGTGCGCACAAATTATGTCCGATGCCCAACTCCTCCGCTCACATCAAGGCTATCAACGCTCAAGTGATGGTTCACAACTCAACAACCCTCTGTCGCATCGTCGTGGTGAATGCTCGGTCGTATTTCTCGATGAGTTCGACAAGACTGCGCAAGAAGTTTGCGATTCGCTACTCGCGATCATGGAAGGTTAGCGAACGATGCAGCGATTACTTGATTCGTCAAAATGCTAACATGAACAACAGGTAAACATACAGACCGTAGAACGAATCGGGAAGTCGACTGCTCAAAGACGATCTGGATACTGGGTGACGAAGCCATCAAGACGTACTACAATCGAGAGCTCGCACATTTGACGGATGACCACAAGCAAGAGGCGGATCTTGTGCCTCTCGTAGACGAGCTCATGGACCTGTTCAAAGGACGCTGGGGAGTAAGGAACTTCGTCTGTGTAAGACGACGCCTACATTGCTAAGTTCAGCAGGACGCATTCGAATCTCGTGTCGACAAGGTAGTTCCCTTCTTCCCGTTTTCACTCGGCGAGCAAGCTGTCGTAGCGCACAAGCTCCTTCTGAGCAGCGCACCAACAGTCCGTAAAGACATCAACTACCGCGACGAAGTCAAGCGACACATGAGCCACTGCCATGTCAGCTTCCAGCGCGACGGTGAGCTCTGTATTCATCTAGCAAAGAAAGTTACACTCCCAGGGTTAGAGCACGCGGACTGAAAAGACAGGCCAGGAATGTGGAGATCGCGGCGCGCCAGGTATACAATGCCATTCCTGATCGTGTGGACGAGTCGCTGAATGAGGGTCCTTTGGAGAGGCTGGAGGTCAAGCTCACGCCAAAAGGCGACGGAAAGCACGGGGTAGGGGTCGTTCGGAAGCGGGAGGAATAATGAGGGCGCAAGGAATTCATGCTTGACTCATGGATATTTAGCAGCGATCAGCGAGGTAATGAAGCGTGTCAGTTAGAGGTAGCACTACCCTCAACAAGTAGATGGTCTCATAACAAAACATCTCTAGGGTAACGTGAGCGTTTATGCATCATCAGACAAACCCGGTATTATAAGCGATCGCGCGCACGTCAACCAATAGAAAAATTAAACAGGCCTGCAGTCTACATCGACATAATAGCATACAAGCAGATCACCTAGCATTGGGGTAGGCTCTGGATCTGTTCAGCTTTTTTCTTGTATAAGGTGCGCGTGCTCAAGTGGATAGTGAATAGCCTGATCTCGATTGAGCTTAGTCAACCACGTCAACATGCTTCTTGACTGTGCCACCTTCCCAGGATGCGGAAGTCACACCCCGCACTTCAGACGCTCAGTTCTCTACATCATACTCTGCATCTACCTACCCGTACTTCACAATCATCAAGAAGATCTAATAATGATTTGATTCTATACGAAATGAAAGCGAAAGTGGCAGGGCTATTACACTTTCGATCGACAGACTCAGATACGACGACTGCAGCCGACGACAGCTTGGAATGCAAGGGTAATTGTCGTCTCCTTGGAAGACGATTTTACGAATACCGACATCCCCCTCCTCCTCCATCTCCTCCATCTCCTCCACCTCCTCCACCTCCCAAAGCTCGCAACCCTTTCCACTACCATTACTTGCCCCCGGGCTGCATCCGTCTGCTCACTCCCTCACCCAGACAGACCAACGACGGCTACCATTGGAAGATACACCTCTTTCACTTCGAAGCGTTCTTCAGAAGCTTCGAGTATGATGCGCTATCTTATGTCTGGGGCACTGATTCGGAACTTCTTGACATCAGTCTGAACGGACGTATTGCGAAAGTGCACCGCAATTTATATAATGCTCTACCTTATCTTGCTCGCCGCGGAGGATGCAAAACCATGCGACCGATCTGGATCGATGCGATTTGTATCAACCAAGCGGACCCTGGAGAGAAGATGAGTCAGATTCGGTTGATGAATCACGTTTACCAGAATGCGAGTAGAGTCTGGATATGGCTCGGGACTTCGCAGCACCAAGAGCGCATCCCTGCCGCTATCTGCTTTCTTGAGAATTTGCGCGATGTAAAGTCCAGCCAACCGCACAGGGACATCGACGACCTGTACGAAAAATTGAGCTTTGCTACATTGGATGAAAAGGCCGCACTGTCTCATCTTATATTTAACGACTGGTTTGAAAGGTTGTGGGTTCTACAAGAAGCGGCATTAGCGAAAGAGCCAACCTTCCTTTGTGGAGACAATGAATGCAGCTGGGAACTTATGGAAGATGCAATGAGGGATGAAGTGCTCTACAGGCTCTTCGGAAAAGAGTACTATGAGGCCAAGAATCTCGCCCATCTGTGCGATAATTCCGTGCGTACTGGGACAAGAAGAGCGGCGTCGAACACCACGGTATTCCATGTTCGAAGTTTCGCACGGCACGGTTGGGGTATAAGATATCTTCAGCCTTCAGGGTCCAATACTAATAGCAAGGGCACCCAGATCATGATGCTAGCATTCGCGATCATCATGTCACGTCCACAAGTATGTCTCAGACCCGAGGATCATGTTCTTGGTCTGCTAGGCTTGATGAACCCGAAGTATTTCGTGTTTAGCTGCCTCGACCCAGATGTACCATACGTATCAGTAGAAGAACTGTTCACTCGAGTCACTAAGTTCATACTGGAGATAGCTTCCGACCGGGAAATTGGAACTTTTTGGACGTGGATCAGCTGGGCATGCGCACTTGATAGACGCCAAGGCTTGCCATCTTGGGCACCGAATCTATCTAGCCCAGGCTCGACTAATACGCCAAGGGATTACGACCCCAGAAGTCCGTCTCGGTATACAACTATCGGAAAGTTGCAACGTTGGTACCCTTCCTTTATAAAACAAGACCAATTGAAGCTAGCCGGCAAGGTACTCGATGAAGTCGTCGAGGTGTTCGCGCAGATGCCTTTTTCTTATTCGACCCGAGATGCGCCCAGACAAGAACAAAGGGGCCATTTGCTAGCTATCGCGCATTGGGAATCGACGATCGCGGATGTTGCGATTGGTCACACAAAAGCGGAAGGTGGTGATGATGGATCTCTCGAAGAATTCTGGCGCACGCTAGTGGATAATCTACAGCGTTACCAAGGCGAGACAATAACGTACGATTGGTATCTTGACTTTCAAGCGATGGGTCGACGACTGAGAGACACCAACGTCAACCCCACATATCTGAAGTATGTCACTCTTGCTTGCATCAATACCTGCTCATTAGCTTACACTACGCAGAGCAGAGACAGAGCCTCAATACCCGAGGTTTTACACTCGCGTGAAGGATTCCGAAGAGCTTCTAAAAGCGGAGGCCCAATATCCGAACGCATACAAATTCCTCGACGCCATGCAGGAGGCCCGCAACAGGCGACTCTTCAAGACCAAGAAAGGGCATCTCAGCTCGACGAGGCCGGGTGTGATGCCTGATGATATTCTGATAGCACTGAATGGGGCGCCGATCCTATACGTGATCAGACAGGTCAAGGGTGCTGTGAACGATGAACCGGAGCTTTGGGAATTTGTAGGCGATGCTTATGTCTATTCTTCAGAATGTGAGAACGACGAGGAATGTACTCTGAAACGCAAGTTCCCTAGCGCAAGCCAGAAGGAAACGGCTTCGCAATCGACTTACCGACCCGCCTATACCTATGTATTCAACCAAGACTGGCGAGAAGGCTTGAAGTTCGAGCGCGAAGCCATGGAGAAGGAAGCCCGGAAGAAGGAACTGGCTTATCTGGGAGAAAGTTTCGTATTTGTTTAAATGAGAGCGGTTTTGCGAAAGGACCTGAAGGATTCGAAGCTCATAGATAGGAGCATCCCTCTGAATGAATGCCCGATATTGAGTGTGTTCTCCAAGATGTCCAGCGAAGTTCGCTATGTAAAGGAGATGGCGAAGGGGCTGTCAGGTGTACCTGCAGTGACGCCCCCGCGCTAACCCCACTCACGAAGGCACGTGCACTGAACTTTCAGAACGCCGCTACGATTTCCCTCCCCACTCACTTCCCAATCCTCCGCCCTCTTCCCGTGAAGGCATGTTATGCTTCGAACCCTATCACGATCGATAACACGAGCCATGGCATCCAACGAGCCCGCCCGTGTTCCCATCCCAAAGAATGGCGTCGACTACCGTGGCAAAGTGGTGCTTGCGCCCATGGTGCGCTCCGGCGAACTGCCCTCACGCCTCCTCGCGCTGAAGTACGGCGCCGACTTAGTCTGGGGACCTGAAACAATTGATCGCGCCATGATTGGCACCACGAAGCGACTGAACCCGCACACCAATACCCTGGAGTTCTCGCGCCTGCCGACTTCGAAGATCAAGAACCCCACCCTCGATCCCGAGAATCGCGAAAGCGTTCTATACCGCATACATCCGGAGCTGGAGAAGGGAAAGCTCATATATCAGATCGGTACGGCGAATCCGGAGTTGGCAGTTCAGGCAGCCAAGATGGTCGCAGCGGATGTTGCAGGCATTGATGTCAACTCCGGCTGCCCCAAGCCATTCTCGACTTCGGGCGGCATGGGCGCAGCGTTGCTAAAAACACCAGATCTGCTTTGCAACATCCTGACGAGTCTTGTGGAAGAAGTGGGAAAGCCATTTGAGATCGGCATTAGCGTCAAGATCAGAATCCTGGACACACCAGAAGAGACAGCGGCATTGGTGAAGAGGCTGGTGCGCACCGGCATCACGGGTCTCACGGTACACTGTCGAACCACACCCATGCGGCCCAGAGAGCGCGCTATACGAGACCAACTCAAGATGATTGGAGAAATATGCCACGAAGCAGGCGTCGCATGCCTGATGAACGGCGACGTCACATCGCGCACCGAAGCCCTCAAACTCGCGGAAGAGTTCAACGTCGACGGCGCAATGATCGCAACCGCAGCCGAGAAGAACCCCAGCGTGTTCCGACCCGATGCAGAAGGCGGGCCACACGAGTGGAAATCGCAGTGGAAGACCGTTGTCACCGAATACATGCGTTTCGCGCTACAAGTAGAGAACCGGTGGGGGAACACAAAGTATCTGCTCAGCCAGATGATACCAGGGAAGGAGAAAGCGTATCAGGCGATGAACAAGTCAAAGTGCTACACGGACTGCATCAAGGCGCTGGGCCTGGAGAACGTTGACGACTTGCTACAGCAGGCCAACGTTGTTGACGAGCATTTGGGCATACCGCAGAACGAATCGCGCGCTTCTAAGCGCGCTCGGGTCAAGGAAGCAGCAAATCCAGAAAGCGATGCTGTCGAGCGCAAGGAGAAGCGCAAGGAACGGGATGATGACGAGCCTGAGGCCAAGCGCGTCAAGGTGCCTGAAGTAGAGCCAGAAGCAACTGTGGCCATTCCACCGCAGGACATGGCGGCTCCTGCTGCCTTGAGTGTATGAAATATGTAGAGATTTATGGGCTGGGCGTGTATCTATTTGGGCATTGCAGGCGTATTGAGCATTCACGAAAGTGTGGGGTTCCCATCGGTGGTTGTAGCCATGATATGGGACAATGAAATGATATCAATATATACCTAGTTTTACTATGATACACAATACTTGTTTAAATGACCGATGAAGTCCCCAAGCATCGTCACGTCGCGTCGCTGATGTACGGATGACTTTCCTACCAGCGCATGGTACTAGCCACCGCCCACCTATCCGAGAAGCAACATTGCAACACTGTACTACTGCTTTCAACTTCCAGAACAAAAACGATTAGCAATCGCATATGATTCATATGACGAACGCGCAGCACGATAAGTAATAAGCTGATGTAAGGAACGATGGTACGCGAAGGCCTTCCAAGAGTTGGTACTAGGGTCTGCTCATGACGGCTAGCACCACGCTAGACGACCCCACTGCTACGGAGGTACATATGTACTGTGCCACCTGGGCACACTTCGCTATTATCTTTGATGTCAACTTTCACTTTTCGCCCTCATACTTAATATCCTTAGGATATATAAACAGCAATCCGGAACCGACAATGGCCGCATCCACAGACGCGGTTATGGCAGATATCGGCGATGACAGAGCGCAACTCGGCAGTCTACCGAACGAGCTACTAAACCTCATTACAGACTTGGTGGTCGCTGGTGGCACGCCAATGGCGGTGATGCGACTGGTGAACAAGCGATTCAAAGCATGTGCCCAATCACACCTCGTCGATTCTCTTCAAGCGAAGGTATGTCTATTATTGGCTTCGTCGCAAGGGCAAGTTGCGCTGGGAGCGGGATATCGTCTGATACGATCGGTACAGCTTACATTGATATGTTACTATAGACTTGGGATGTCCGTAGTCCCCATGATCTTCGCTCGTTGAGCGAGATCAGCAAGGTGGATGCCTTAGCCCAGGCGATCAAATCCCTGCGCATGACTTGTTGTTATGAGGACTATCACGATAATCCTGTCGCTCTCAGAGCCGAAGCAAATTATCGACATCATAAAGCGACCAAAGAAGGCACTGAACGGACGCTCTCGGCTCAGGACAGATTCCGGATGCAACGCAGGACCGCCCTGTTGGAAAGGTTCGCGCACCCTTCAATGCTTTCAGAAGAGACGGAAAACGACATAGCAGCTGGGGGCAGGAACTACGCAGAGCGCCTCAGATTTGAGACCCCTTCAGAGGAGAAAGTGGGTTGGTTGAGAACAATAGTTCTACCTGACCTGGAGTCGCGCTGGGAAAAATTGAAAGAGGAAAACAAGTCTATCTTCGGCAACGTATGGACCTCTTCCTTGGTATCCCCCAGATTGTATGGGGCGCATTACGATGCCGTCGCCGAATACGTCTTAGCAAAAGAGGGTTTAATAACCACCATCGCGAATAGCTTATCCCGATTTAAGCAACTACATACTTTCGCCTTCGTCGAACCCGAGATCGATGCCTGGAGCCGTTACGAAACGCTATTCAAGGAAGCTGGTGAAGAGCACGGCCGCTTGCAGGGATGCCGGAACCCATACGCCAGGGGCTCAAAGCGAGACGCAAACTCGGAGGCTATCGCATACAACGGGATGATGCTCGGCCTCGACGTTGCACTTCGAGCTCTACAGCGAGCCGAAGTCCACCCAACAAGCTTCGCAATGCCTGTACCTACTAATGGATTCCAATCTTTCAAGACCACCGTCTCGAAGTACGTTTTACGCGAGGTTCTTACACACACAAACAAGCTGTGTCTCAACCACCTATCGGTAAGATTCCTACGTAGTGGGGGTAGTGCCGAGGACGGACCCACCTTTGCAAATACCTTCGGGTCGTCTCCCCCACCGGTTCACACCGAAATACTCTTAACAAATGATAGCTTCCCCAGCCTACGCGACCTGACTTTGTATTTTAACCAGGTCAGATCTGAGAACGAACAGGGTCCAAGCATCCATGGCTGCAAGGCAGCAGAAATTGAATCCCTAACCATTCGATACGACCCCCGATTTGAAGCCTCCGCAAATGCTATTCTATGGCACGAAGACTGTTTGAAACACTTCCACCAAAGTCTCAAACACCTGACTATTGTCAACGCCTTTTGCGGCAACTGGAATAACTTCTTCCGCGACATCGCACAGGCTCAGCTGGAAACACTGGATATTGTGATCGAGGATGATGTTCTCGGGATGGTTAGGACTAAAGTGCCGTCGTATGACGACGTAGAGAACGGGTTGGTGTGTGTTCAGGAGCGGTTTAAGAAGGCTGCGGAGAAGGTGGAGGTTAGGCCGGATTGGGTTTTCGATCTTGTGAAGCGGGTATGGAAGAATCAGGATGATATTGTTGATCGGTTGTTGGAGGACAGCGATGAGGAGGGGGCGTTTGATTGGGAAGAGGATGATGACGAGGAGGAGGAAGTTGAAGAATGAGGACGCGGCATTCATGGATGAGGGTTGGATGCTTGACAGATTGGGTAGATTGGAAACTGATTGTTGTGTACAATCGGAATTTACATGGGACGGCTATCTAGAGCTATGTCGTGTATCATAAGTTCAACAACAAGGGCCTCGCCGCGATATTGTCTCTCATGAGAGAGATCGTAATCATGAGCCTCAAAGCTCGACCTTACTCACTACTGCCATCAGTACGAGTCTCGCTGACTTGTCGTCAGTGACATCCAGGCTCAGTACATTTATACACTCACACCTGGCCGCAATAAGCAAGAAGGCAGAAAATGCGAAGACTGCGTGCGCGTCGGCATCTTGGGCCAACCAGGAAACGCCGACCGCAGTTGCTGCCACCAAAAGTATCGATGCAACGATGCCAATGCAAAAGCCGCTCCAGCCTGCGCGAATTGCAGTGCATATCGGTAGTCTTGATGTCTCAGCTGAAGTACCCAGTGTACCCACTGATGAGCTGCCTGTACGGTGGTGGGTTTTTCGTATGCCCAAAAGATCCCTGAGAGGCTGTCTTTGTGGCGTGATGCCAACATCGGGCTACCTTTCGTTGCGTGGTAAAGAAAGCGATAATGGAGTGAATGCGTAGATATAGCTTAGTGCGTTGGCTCGAGATTTGGCGCTGGCATGGATGTAGGCCAGGCTCGGCCTGGGTGCGACATGGCATGCGTAGCAATCTGAGTCGAAAGAGAAGTGTGTAGAATGCAGTCTCAGTCCAGTTCGTCCGCATCATTATCTTTCGTCTCCTTGTTCATCTTTCCAGGTTCGATACCGTGCATATCGTCTGTAACGTATTCCACGTCTATTCGGAGATGCACATCGACTTGATTAAGGATGTGGCCGGTTAATGTGGTGCATAAACGGCGAAGAGTAACGTGGATACAAGCCTGTGCTGATTCCAGGGGGATTGTTATGCGATCTGCAAGGCTGCTCCCTTCTGATGTCAATCGCGACGTTGAGCCATCATCGCCTTGCACTTCCACGCCTAGCAGTCGAATATTCTTTATGGAATCGCCCAGTATAATTACGGGAGAGACTCTTGAAGAGCTACTGGACGTCCTTATCATCAAACCAAAGCCGTGGGACGCGGTGCTGGCCATTGTGAAGATGCTTTCAGGTTTCCCCTCGTTCGGGACATGAACGTAATTGCTATTCCAAGATGATACCATGAATGAAGAACTGTGGAACTCGAAACAGGCAAGCGCCCGGTCGGGACCCATGTGCTCGACTGGAGAGAGGAAAACGTCGGATACTATGAGAGCTTTGGGATCAAAGGCATCACTATTGAGGCTCCTCATATCTACCATGATAGGGGCTGTGTTGAGGCGAGCGTAATTGGATGTCGGAAGCAGCTCGAGAACGATCCCAAAGAGGTGGAATTTGTATCCTGTCAGGGTCAAAGGCAAAAGTGCGACCAATCCGTCCTTTTTTCCACTTGGCTTCCTTGAATAGCGGTTGGTGATCAATGGAAGATACTGGAGGCCCGGTTTGTATCCAGTCTGAGGCACCTTCAACTGCACACCGCTTTTGACCAACTTCAGGGAGGGGTCGTTGAGTGCATTCCACTGTGCGTCAACGACGCTGCCCATCCGAGAATATTCGATGTAATCAGGAAGGCACGTTGGCTCTTTCGCACACTCCCTACATGGAGTTCTCCTACAGAACTGCCTGGCTGAGTACGCGAGCAATGGTGCATGCTCTGGCACACCAGGGCCATCCGCATCAGTATTATCGTGAGTAGCGAAGAGGAACAGCGTATAGTCAGGTTCGCTCTCAAAGACTACTTGCTGTAACCTGCGAAATGCCCGACGTCCCCCTTCGCCGTAAAGTAATGGCATATTCGCATCGAAGAGACCGAGCAGACAATAAGCCATGTCTTCGGACTTAGTGACCCGTCGATGCGCAGCCCATGACATTTTCTCTGCAGCGAGATATCTGTCCTTCTGCACTGCCCAGACATTCTGAAGAGCAGCAAGGGCGATCCCAGTGATAGTTGCGATTTCTTCGGCTCGCGATGCTTTAGAGCCGATGAACGTCCAGTCGGCTGCGTAAAATTCGACGCTACACGGTGCCAGTAGTTCCTGTAAGGTCCAACCGCGGGTAAACCACAAGCTCTCCTTGAATGCTACATCCAATCCAGCCTGTCCGTTGGAAACGTCACTCAGATAAGCGTAACAAAACTGAGCCTCTTGATACCACCGAAACATTGAGTTGATCGCCTCTTGAAGCTCCGCAGAGCTGGATTTGTCGATGCAGCAATTGTCTATCCAGATCCAATCGAATCCGTCCTTAAGCGCGAGTGCGCAGGTCCCCTGTAGTTTAGGAAATCCACGTTTGGCTCGGGCTGGGTTGCTGGTGTCGCTGATAGGGATCTTCATCACATCCTCGAAGAGAATTTCCTCATCTTCCCACCGATGTGAGAGGATAACGTACTCAGGTGCTCCACCAATGAACGTCGTGAGCGTCAGGGTATGCGTGTTGAGGAGCCTCATGTTTGCGCACTCGTCGTACTGTGCCCAGATGGTCAGGCACGACTACAATTTTTTCCCGTGATGCAAGGCTGAAAGACTCTCTAAGTATAAGCGGCTAGAGAGTAGTGGGAGACATGTGGGATCACGGCGGTCGCCTCAAACGTGCCAGAGTCGACATCATGCTCCAGGTCGTGCCACATGCATGCATGCGGGGTAAGATGAGGTGAAGCCTGCGCTCCAACTCGTGACTGTGCAAATCATCGATGCATACGTAGGTCTATGCCTACGGTGCTCTCAAGCTGCGGTGGTGGAGTGGGGATGAAATTGCGACAAAATGTGTAGACTTCTCGCCGTGGCAACTCGCAGTGAACGCGTTCGGGGAACAGCGCGCAAGATTGACGCGCTGATCTCTCACGTGACCTGCCCCAGCCTCTCCAATTTCACCCTAGTCTAGTCCTAGGTGCTGCCTCGACTGCGTAATTAACTGCGACAAGCCACAGCGTCGCTACAGAAATATTGTCATGACTTTAGCAATGCGTATCAAGAAGAGACTTCGATGACACCTGGAGATGCGCAGCGGCGAGCGACGCGAACTACCCAGGCTGCCTCAGGTTTTCCCCGCCTCCCAATACTCACCGGCCGCGTTTCACAGCCTCAATGTGCCTGCGATACAGACACAAGACTTGAGCATGCGTCCACAAGCGGAACTTTGTGAATGCACGGATGACGTGGCGCAATTTTGGCCCCCAACTGATGCAGACAAAGCTCCGCCTCGATGCAGAGCCGCGGCCCCTTCGGAAAATCGAAGGCTCGCTTCCTTCATCCCGTCTTATTCACGACAACGCGGTCTGGCCCCTGGCAACAAAGCGTTGCTCCAGGTTCTGAAGACCTATTGTTTTGTCCGGGCTCTGATGTTGGGCACGCTACACACATTCGCATAAATGGCCAACAACGGCGTCAACGCAGTCGAGATGGCGACCATCGCCATGACTCCAAAAGCTACCAAAACATCCGTTGCTGCAACTTCGAGGACGGTCACCCCAAGCCCAAACATGCTGAAGAACGAAGAGCCATCGATTGGATCGTGGCTCTGTGCTAATGGTAGATGATGTTTTGTCCAAGTGCCATTTGCAGGTGTCGTTAATCTCGAGCAGGCAAATATCGCGACTATATCGAGGCCTTGAGCGGATCCAATCCTGGCCTGAAAAAGGCCGATCCAAACAACAAGGATGAGCCACTGAAATATGGCAACGCGCTCGTCGCGCTCTTAGACGCTCCTGCTACTGGGGCATCTGGTTTCACAACAACTGAGTTCAGAGGCGAGAAAGAGCTTGTCAAGCACTTTGAATCCGCGGGGCACAACCACAACCGTCGGCGCATCTATATCATGGAAGGTCTGGCACCTGATTTTGTCGCAGCCGTCGGCGGTCACTTCTTCATGGATCCTTCATTCTTCCAGCGGCAAGAGAGGACATGCGTCTGGAGTAACGACTTTACACCAGTGAGCGATGCGCTGCCCCAACCTAGCTTGCTTGACCCACGGCAAGCTTTCCAGCTTCAGTATTGCGAGCTGCGACAGTTCAACAAAGCGCTTGAGAACCGCTATTTCTTCTGTGAGCGAACACGACGGCATGTGGGCATGACAGCATCCCGTCAGAAGGAGAACAGTACGATCGGAATACTACGTCGCAAAGTCGGGTGGTGGTCTCGCCAGACCGAGAATGGCGGCTGGGATGGTACGTGCATTTCACACTCTCGATCCTAGGATCATTCTCTGAACCATATTACCGCCTTAGAAGCCCGATACCGGTCCCGGAGACCAAAGTAGTAAGGGAAGGTCTGAATGACATTAGCTGATTTACGCAGTGGTCATATTGTGTGATCCCCAGCTGCTTCATCTAAGCCCTCCGCCCAAAGAAGTCGATCCCGACGATAACACACTTCGTCCTATCCCCAATGTACGCGACGAACTTCAAAACACTCCGTTTCAGGAAGGCTATGTTGACTTCATTCCGCCCGTCCCTCATCATCAAATACATAGCAAGACGCAACATCCGCATACGTCAATGCTGCGCGACCTCCTTCACTACTACCAGCAACACTCTGATCTGTTCTCCGAAGACGAGTGGGCTACGCCCGATACATCAGCAATCTTCCTCAAGAAGATAGTCGCTGCGCACTACCTCCAGCTTGTCGATTACATCAAAGCAATGCTACCTTCACTGGAGCTTCGGCTTACTACTGCATGGGTCGAGGAGCAGGGCCAATGGAAAAGCTTGCAGACTATCTCGCGTCGGTGCGGCAACTATCGCGACGATCTTGAAGATGCGCTGCTGAGTCTCGACTATTCGCTAGATGGGCAGATCAACAAGTCCGTCAGGTTGCATGCGCACACGTGGAAAGACTGCGAGAAGGACTTCCAATACGTCTACTTCCGTCTCAAGATCCTTAAGGAAAGGGCCGATAATTTGATCCAAGCCATGACTGGCCTGGCATCCATCGCGGGTAATCGTCAGAACTTGGAGGAGGCCAAGCGCGTGAAACGACTCAATCTTCTCGCCCTACTCTTTATTCCCTTGGCGTACACGAGCAGCTTGTTCAGTATGCAAGACAACTACGCACCGGTAAGATCACCGTGAACACATCCTCAGTGAACGATTACTAACTTTTCATGCTTGGTCTCAGAACCGAAGTGAATTCTGGGTCTATTGGGTCAGCGCTATCGGGGTTGTCGCATTCACCGCCGTCATCACGTGGATCCTGGACAACGCTCTGAACGATGAAGCGCAGTGGACCTGGAAACCGATCACCTTCCTCAAATTCTGGGGCGTCAACGAGCAACAGCCTCAACCCGGGAAAGTGAAGAGGAAAATGACTAATCTCTACCGACTATGATCGACATTTTTGCTATGATTATATGCAAAGGGCTGTCTGCACTGCCCCCGGGTTCAATTCTTTCACATCAGCAGATTTGTTGCAACGTCTCACTAGAACTGAGCTATTTCCATGGGAAGGTTTCCATTGTCAAAGCACTTGGTGGATGCTAGGCGCATGTTCGCGCACTATCCCTTCCGTTCCCAGAGGAGATTAATACCTTTGTTCTAGCATTCCTAGCACTTCATTCTTCATTCTTATCATAATCGTAGGCTTTATCAATATCACACCAACGACGTCATCATGAATGAAGTCTCGAGACCATCTGCTCGCCTCTGCTGCATGTGCCACCGCAAAGCTACATGCATGTGCACGACATGCAAATACAGCTATTATTGCTCGACGGAGTGTCTACAGGACGACAAATCCGTTCATAAGCTGCTCTGCAGGGCTTATGGAAGTTACAAGACACAGATCCCTCCTGGACCCGGACTGTTCAGGGCCATCTTCTTCAACGCCAGAAAGACCGCGCCTGAATGGGTATGGGTGAGGATGACGTCTCAGCCCGGTGATGAGGGCTTTGCTCTCCAATACTATCTAATGCCAGATGATCAGAGCAAGGGGCTCGTCAGCTGTGGGAACTCATCCTACAACTGCGTTCTGAAACGCTCGCACGATACTATCCACATGCTTGGCTGTCTTGAAGCGTGCCCAGCTTTACCGGATCAACTATGCCTGACTGGCATTCCAAACAAGAGCATGGGAAACATTGCACCCGAGCTATCAAAATGCTGCAAAGGCAATATACTCTTCGTCGGCCATCGCGCACATCTGAACATGACAAGTTTCCGGCATATCGTCGACATGATGTACATGGAGTACGACAAATCACTCCGTCAACTTGGAGACAAGAGGAAAGGCTACATCCCTGGTGTCCGCATCAACTGCATCGGTGATCGACTAAGTAGTGATCGCCCATCACTCGAAGCTTGCAACGTCACCGACAGCTTCTACGATAAGGACGAGAATCTCCTCATGTGGATTGCGTCCAAACTCGGTATCGATCTTTTCGCTCGCACCATACCCCCAGCGCTACCCTGGAGAAATCGGAGCGGCGGTTACAAAGGCTTGCATCATGCCTGGAACTTCGGCTACGCACAACTCAACCCTTCTGAGTGGTCAGCTAGCCTGGGTAGTGTTTGCGTCGCGAGGAAAGACAAGAAGTCATTGCTCGTCGCTCATATCGCAGCTCTGATGGCATATCTATACTCCATCGGTAGTGGACAAGTTCGAGAGATCCTAGTTAGCAAGGAGCCATGGACACTGGCGCCAAAGTTTGATGAGGCTTTCGAGATGCACGGTGACCTGTTACTTCAGAGAGCTTCTAAAGAAGATTTTGAGAGGTTCTGGACAAAGTGGATGGAGGAAGAAGGGCGAAGGAAGTATGGGGATATCCCTTCACCATATGCGGTTTAGTGCGCGAATGTGTTCATCGCGTCATGAAGCTTCCAGATCGCGTCTAGAAGCAGAACCGGTGTGTTTGAGAAGTAAGATGTTTGCCGTTGCAGGATGCGAAAGAATCCGGCGTCCAGGTCCGTCGGCCTGGTGCGAATGGTGTTCCGGTAAATGTGGCTGCACTAGAGCTTGGTCCATAGTGTTGTGCCGCTCTACTTAATTAGCCAATATGCATAGGGCTCACTAGCGCGTAAATGCCATGATACATATAAAATATTATGATGTGCATCGTGAGCATTGGCAGTGTCTTAGGAACATCATCCCAAGATGCATCTCGTCTCTCTCCTTCCTTTCCTGGGCCTCGCCCTCGCAACCCCATTGCATCCACCTCCACCTCCGCCTCCACCTTCACATGCACCCGCACCCGCAACACCTCTTCCTCCCCTCCATCCCCACCCTCACGCCCCAAAATCTAACATCAAATGCCCCATAATCTTCGACGGCCGCATCACCAAAAACCTAACCCTCCAGTCCTTTGACACAGCCACCGGTGGCACACCCTACAACCCCGACTACGTAAAAGGCGAAAACCGCACCTGGTCCTCCATTCTCCTCTTCCCCAAGATCACACCCCCATCGCGCTTCGACAACCCCCTCCACCACAAACCACTCGAAGTAACAATCGACGACGGCTCTTTGTTCCGCGCAGGCGAAAACCTGCAAACGGGGTTCCGCCGCGCCGGTCTCCTTCTCAAAGACGACCAGAATGATGCCGGTGCGGATGCCTCAGACAACGGCGTTGTAACGTTCCACTGGAGTATCCGGCAGGATGAACATAGACCGTTGAATCTAAGTCATGAGTATATGAACGTGTGGCATGAGAAGGGTGATTACAGCGGTAACCAGTTTATATTTGTGGGTGGTGTTGTGTTGGTCGGTGATGGCGGGACGGGGCTCGATACGAAGAAAGAGCGGGAGATGTGGAAGGTGCAGAATGCGAAGAATGAGTTTGTGTTTCAGACGAGGATACTCAAGGGGGAGTGGCAGAATTTTGGGGTGCAGTTGGATTATGTTAGGGAGTAAGTGCTTTGTGTATTTGGGGACGTGGGAGGTGCATGCTGACGAGATAATTAGTACGATCAAGGTGTATTACTCTGCGGGCGATAGGCCGTTGAAGGCTGTTACGAAGGCTACGCCTAATAGCAATGCTGGTGGTGGGCAGTTGCAGATTGGTATTGCGAAGAAGCCGACTGAGACTGAGACGGTGGTGTATGATGGGTATCAAGAGCCTATTCCACTCCGCGGTGAAGGACAAATCTACGGTGGTATCTTCGTGGAGGATAGCTCGAATGGGTGTGTCAGTCTTTGAGCCCAGTTAAAGAAAATTAGATGAATGCGCACGTGTGGAAAAGATAGCTTGCAGATTCATAGGTTGTATAGTCAAACACGTCTCATCAACTATCCGTCATGACTAACATAGCCCATACCTACACGATCTAGCTCTGTGTTCCAGGTTCCTAGATTATGTAAGGTGAAGTAACATAACCATACTTCTCTATACCACCGTTTCGCATGAAGTCGAGGAGGAAGTCTTTAAAGCCCTGCTCCGATGCGCGAGACAGCAGTTGGTGTGAGCTCGCCTGGTAGTTTTGGTTCATCAGCGATCGCAAATACTCGATCGGAACAAGCGCATCGTCGGGTAGATTGGAATGTGGTCCTGCAGGTAGCTTACGCAATTGCGCTATGCTATAGCCCTCGCGTGCGCAATACTCAGATAGTGCGTCCACGTGTGCGCAATGCAACGGCTTCCTATCTTTTCGAGCGATCACGATTGAGCCTGACAGCGGCCACCATTGCGCTGGGTTGAGCCTCTGTGCGAATTCATTCTGTGCATAGCGTTTTGCCCAATCTCCAAGATGATGGCGATTCCGCCATGGTAGAGCCTCTGGAATCTGTCTTGCCTCGAGTGGAATGCCGATTTTGTCGCCTACAGGAAGATTGAAAGGCCGGTTCATGTTGGAGAAGTTGCTATACAAGTTGACCTGCTCGAACTGGGGGCGATCACTGATAAGTAAATCACCTCCACAGCTCACACGAACACCCTTGATAGGACCTGTCGCATTCTTCTCTTTCATGTACTGGGCGTAGTAGTAATCGGCGCGCAGATCATCGATGATGTGTCGGAAGGACATCATATCAAGGTGATATCCAGGACCATACATTACAAAAGGACCATGCATAGCGTCTGGCAACTCCTGATCAATTGTTGCGAAGCTCTGATTTGGACCTCCTACATATTTCAATTCATCATTCTCGGTCGGGCCAAGATGAACTATCCATGCGATGGGTTCGTGTGGTCGCTTGAGGACTCGGTTGTTGTCAGAAAAATGGATTGCCCCTCCTGCTGAGTTCAGAGGCATGGCTGGTAGACCTGGTTCGGCCAGGAAATCCATGAAGGTACCATTGGGACCGGTGGACGGTTCGACGCTCAACCAGGTAAACACAGGTCTTTCTTCGTTCACGGGGAAACAGATCGCGCGGAAATGATGTGGAGAAGGGGCCGAACTTGGGTCGAAATCGTTATATGAGGCGCATAGGAGACTATGAGTTGGCCAATCGTCCTGTCGACAGATGTTCGAGCAGTACCGGCTGCAGTGGCATGTGGGACAGACTATTGTTCCGGGTCTAGGACACATTGAACAAAGTGGCGAGCTTGATGAAGCTTGAGTGTTGGATGAGTTCGCCATTGGGATGAGTCGAAGTCGCTGTAAGTGGAGACAGAAAAAGGAGAGAAAGGACGAATGCGCGTAGACTATTTGTAGACTTCGGAGTTATCAAGCGACACAAACAACAGAACGCACGAGACGTGTCGCGAGACAGGAGGCGCGCACCTGGGTGTTGCTACTGTGCATCTGACTGTAGCATGGGAAGGCGTGAAAGCTCTTGAGAGGAAACGGGATTTGGGCATGATCTTCGATGGAGTAGGAATAAAGGTATCGTGATTTGGTATATACAGAAGAAGAAGTTGAAAAGGAAACCGTTACCAGAGTTCAGCAACTCAATGCACCATACTCTTTCCAATCTCACTTTCCCAGTTATTCGCCCTCTCGAAACCATTCGAATGGCTCTGGTAGTCCATCATAGCCTGCATGACCTCGTCTCTTGATGTGACGACAAAGGGTCCGTATTGTACGATGGGTTGATCGAGCGGCAGGCCAGCGACAAGGATGAACCTCGATGGCTTGTCGGCACCCTCCTCCACAGAAGCTTCGATGCTGTCGCCGTTGCTCTCGAAGACGACGTTGTGGTATTGTTCGATGGGTCGCGATACGCCGTCGGAGGAAAAGATAGTGGTGCCGTTGAGGAGGTATGCGAAGGCGTTCCAACCCTTTGGTAGGGGCTGCTTGACTTTGCCGCCGGGCTGGACTGTGAAGTCGAGCAGCCAGACGGGTGTGTATGCCAGCTCCTTCAGACTCTCGGTACCATAAGCTTGTCCGCTGATGACTTTGACGTGCACCTTGCCGTTGTCCGCGGTCGTCTCGGGGATCTCCTTCGCTCGTAGGTCGCGGTAGCGGGGTTCGCATGACTTCAGTTCTTTGGGCAGGTCAACCCAGAGTTGCATTCCGACGTTGGGCGCGCCGTCCTCGTTTTGGCGCGGCATCTCGGCGTGGACGATGCCGCGACCGGCAGTCATGAATTGCAGGTCGCCCTGCTCGATGGTACCCTTGTTTCCGGCGAAGTCTTCGTGGTCGACGGCGCCGGAGAGGAGATATGTGATAGTTTCTTGGCCTGAATCGAGAGTTAGCATGTTAATCATGAGTACTTGGTCTGCGCTATCACGTACCTCGGTGTGGGTGGTCTGGGAAGCCTGCGCCTGGTGGAATGGCAAAGTGGTCGAGCATGAGGAAGGGAGAGAAGTTGCGGAGTTTGGGGGTGCCAACACTCCTTCTCACCTTCGCTCCTGCGCCTTCAGATTGTTCGACAGCAAGGAACGACTTTGCGATCTTGCGGGGCGCATCGGTGGTGAACTTCTCGTCGGGGATGACGGGCAGTCCGCGGAACATGGTCGACATATCTTCGGTGGCGTTGTAGAAGGGCTTCGTAGTCTTCGCTAGGGATGTGACGTGTCTCAGTGACTGTGTGAGTCTCGAGAGCATGTACTCGTTGTTGTATGCTGCAAGTGCAATTGCGATGATGGCGATGAAGAGGGAGGAAAGCGTCTTCATGGGTCGGGCGGGGGCGCTTTATGCAAAACGCGACTAGGGTGACGAGAATGTTCGAGGGAGGCTTCGGGGCGGACTGGTGTGGGTGCCATCGTGAGCTTGCTTGGTTGGTAAAGGTTTAACAATCCGGCGCGTGTTAACCTGAGGCTTGGCGGAGAATGCGCTGCTTATGTCGAGCATGACCAAGCAACACTAATGCGATGGTGGGACGGTCGACGGAAGGTGGAGCTTCCGTTGGCCAATCAGACAAGAGGCGATGACGGAAGTCATTCCGTCATCTGTCGCGTCTCAACACCCTACATTCCTTTGAGTCAACTCTCACCGTGTCGCATTGCTGCCCCTTTCTACCGTGTGCTTGCTACTCATACTCGAACTCGTGGAATTGTATGCAGACACGTCCACGATGTTCTCCCACACCCAATACCCGGCACCGTCGCGTATCAAGATACTCCGGTGACATCTGGCAACGACGGCGGGTTCAAGAATCTTCTGTCTTGTATCAGCTTTCCTATTCTCTAGGGTTAGTGAATATCATTCTCCTTCGACATGATGTCCTCACTCTTCCTTCGCTTCCATGTCAAGCGTCTGAGCTCTTCGGCCCGCTTCTTATGGAGCTTCTGGTACGTGCAAACGCTCGTACCCTGCAAACACCTGCAAATATTCCCTTGGGAACGTCGCAATGTCGCACAAATGTCACCTTTGTAGATTGCAAAGGGCGCTCTACCACTCATCTAGTTGCTCACACACATTCCGACACTGGTCCCAGACGCGCAAACTCCTCCAGCTCTCATGCCAAATTCCAGATTCAAAGCGTCGGACATACGCCGATACCTCGACGATAAGCCTCAGCACGAAGAGCGTAGCGAGGATTTTGGAGAGGAAGAGGACTCCAGTGTATCTCAGACTTCTACTGTGGCCTATGGTCAAGAGTCCTTCGAATTCTTCAGTATAAGAGTCGCGGAGTTTTGCGCCACTCTATTTCCCAGAGCAACCTGTCGAATCGAGCATATGCGTGGTGGAGGTTATAATCGAATCACAGCTATCGCTGTCACGCCTTCACCTCCTCGCGCCTTTACTATCCCTTGGATACATTCATTCCTGACCAGTGACGAAGACTACGCCAAAGCTCACACGCCAAAGCACCACATACTCAGGAGCGCACGGAAGGAGCCCTCAAGCGACGACTTGGACATGAGGTATGATGTGGCTACTCTGACGTTCGCGGGCACAATTTTCGGCACTATCGTACCTCACGTCATACATCTAGATGAGCACCCGCGTAATCCTCTGTCACGGACGTATACCATTCAGAACCGTCTTCCCGGCCAAAATCTCAACAAAATATGGCCTGAACTTACGATCAGCCAAAAGATAAACGCTATGCACATTGTTGTCCATGTCATGGAGAAATTACATACTATTCAGGAACCCAAGGCAGGTGTCATCGCCAGTCTAACAAGACTACCACATTCTCCCGATAAGGTAATCCCAGAGATTCAAGCCTTCAACACCAGTCAAGGCCCGGTATCAGCATCCTCGGGGCCCGCGGACCGCCCCGCTGAGGCTATGACTACACGCCAGTTCTTGATACATCAGAGCTATAGATGGAAGATACTAGAGGAAGACCGTGACGACGGCGACAAAGCTCCTTGGTATTGCTTCGATATCATCACACAGGCACTATACGACAAGGGCTTCATCCCAGATGATGACAAGTTTTACTTCTGCCATCTCGACCTCTATCCGCGAAACATGCTCGTAGAGATTAAAGACGAGTCCAGGATTTCACTCACCGGACTGCTGGACTGGGATGCTCAGTTCGCACACTTTTGCCCCAAGTTCGTCGCTTACCGTGCTCCGTTCTGGCTATGGGCATCGGGTGTTCACTGGTACGATGAAATGATAGCTGCAGATATGCCAATCGATGCCGAGTACCGGCGATTGAAGAGCTTGTGGGAGGAAGAGGCGAGTGATGAATGGAAGCGATACGCGTACGAACCGGAGTATATGATCGCGAGGAGAATGTTCGCTCTGCTCAGAGACGGTATCCGCCATGATGGAGACAAAAAGGAAGCCAGGTCTATTGTCGATGACTGGCAGGAGCTTTATACCGATCAGAGGCTTGCCACCGCATACGCGAATGATGAGAGCGATTAGGCCGAGGCAAGTATGAGCTTTGGGAACAGAGACGAAAACATGCTAACGCTAGCCCACCAAGACTCGAAGCTTGATGATTTGCTGGATGAAGCTGATGAAGCTTGAGACCAGGGTGAGTAAGAACCGCACTACTGTTTATTCGATGGTGTAGAAGGCATGGGTTTTGAAAAGTCGGTACTCAATACTATATCCTGATATGTGCAGAACGCACTTTGTTATGCGTGATGTATCCCGCAGATGATGCGTCGCATGGCCAATCATAAGCTCACAGCAAGAGTGGGGTGAAAGCCTTCGCAATCCCACTTGCCCCATCTTCGACAACATAACGCCGTTATCGATAGCGCAACACTTGTGAGGGGTAACCGACATACTGGAATATGACAATGATGGAAAGCGGAAGTAATGATCAATCGTGGTATAATTGAAGCCGACACGTCTCGATAGCTTGCTGCTGTTTCCAGACACCACCACCAACACAACCAAGTACCTAGGTATCATCACATTCCAACCACTTGGTCACCTCAATCACACTCTTTACTTTGATACCACACTGAACTTGACCGAGCAAGCCCATCATGCCAAACGCCGGCGAAGCGCCTCCCATCCTAGACTTCTCAAGTAAGTTGACCCGCCAGACAGCCTTAGCAATCGAAACCTTGCTGACGAGGCCAAGAGTTCTACCAAAATGACCCAGCATCCAAGAAACAGCTCGTAGACGAAGTGCGAAACTGCTGCCTGCATAATGGGTTCTTCCAGATCACGGGTCATAACGTACCAATCGAGCTGCAAAACAGGATGATGGACTGGAACAAGAAGTTCTTCGATCTGCCATTGGAAGAGAAGAACAAAGTGAACAAAGGTAGGTTTGATAGTACCACCAAACGGTGATCTCTAGACACATCAACTCATCCACATCTCCATCCAGACACAACCAACACCTGGAACCGTGGCTACGAGCTCCTCAAATCGCAAATCCTCGAAGAAGGCACCTCCCCCGAACTAAAAGAAGGTTTCTACATCGGCGACGAAATCCCAAAAACGCACCCCTACTTCATCAACAAGAAGCTCAACTCCGGACCCAACATGTGGCCCTCCGCCTCCTCCTTACCAAACGTCCAAGACTTTAAAGCCACATCCTTGGAATACTACGCCCGCGTCGTCTCCCTCGCAAAAGACATCTTGAAAGTCCTCGCGCTCACACTCGATCTAGAAGAAACCTACTTCGACGCCTTCGCCACGGGCGCAGTAGCAACAATGCGCCTCCTGCACTACCCACCCCAACCACCCTCCAGCCCCACGCACCTCACCCGCGGCATAGGCGCGCACACAGATTTCGGCTGCATAACTATCCTCCTCCAAGACACCGTCTCCGGTCTGCAAGTCTACGATCACGCCACGAAAGAATGGCTCGATGTAACCCCCACACCCGGTGCTTTCGTCATCAACCTAGGTAACCTGATGATGCGGTGGAGTAACGACCGGTATGTGTCTAATCTGCATCGTGTTATCAATGTGAGTGGGCAGGAGAGGTATAGTATTCCGGTGTTTTTTAGCGGCAATCCGGAGTATGTGGTTGGGTGCTTGCCGAATTGTAGGGGGGAGGGGGAGGGGGAGAGGTGGGGGGAGATTACGGTTGAAGAGGCGATTTTGGGGGGTTATAGGGAGAGTTATGGGAGGGCGGAGGAGTGGAAGAAGGGTGAGAAGGAGACAAGGAAAGGGAAGGATGCGATTGTTAGGCAGGAGGTGGTCGTTGCGTAGGGCTGTCGCGAGTTGCAGCGAATGTGTTCTAGATGGGCTGTCTCCATCTCCATAACCACCGCGTAATGTCATGTAAAATGATGCTTGATACCTCGGTATCTCATTTGACGTGAAGTTCCATGTGTTGGTTCGATGTTCGCGCTGCATTCCGTGTTAAGAAGTAGCCGGCAGAACCTGACCGTCCGACGACCAGGGTTCGGTAAAATCTGGCCGCACTTTTGGCCCCCAAACGCTTACACGCGAGATCATCAACACGTCTGATGGCCTCGCATTGGTTCACAACATCGTAAGGCGAAAGTCTGGACTAGATTCTGGATAGATCGGCCTCCATTTGCCCTGTTATCGGTCTCTTAGTGGTGCTGTGGGCCCTCTGGCCTGCATGTTAGCGGCCTATTAATAGGCCGCGGATAGAAGCGAGGAGCTCTTGTATATATTCACCCTAGGAGGACTCTATACTTAGACATCTGCTTCTCCAAATGCCCAAAGGCTGGTTTCTGGCTCCGGCACGTCATCTGCCAGGCAGCCCTAGACCTGCCCGTTCATGCCGTAGTAGGTTGTGGGTAGTTCGTGACTGGCCTGGTCGTATAGCCTTACACCTTTATTCAAGCAGCACATGCAGGAAATTGCTGTGAAGGAGGTTCTAAGAGTGTGAAAAAACATTAGATTGCATATTATCATCATCGACCTTGTCTTTTGGGTATCCTTGGCCGCGGGTTAAGCACGCGAAGGATGGAGCCGAGGTGCTGGTGACCGGTTGTTGTGGCTACAACACCACAGGGAGAGTAGACGCCATCTGAACTGGTATCGCGTCGGGCGAATGCTGATAGTACGGTCGTTGCGCAAGAAGCCGTCCCTCGGGTACATGATGCTCATATCCAAGAGTTCGTCCACCACATCCGCCGAAAAGTATCACACATTCTCTCATCGTCGCCATGGTCGCTCAACATGTTGACCCGGACATGCTCACAAAGATGTGCCAATTTACTAGCACATATCATCGCCAACCATATCCCGCTCTTGAAGAAATACAATATACAGGCGCCGGCAAATACGTTCTGGTCACCGAAGCTTCGGAGGAAATCGGTAGAGAGATTGCTTCATCGTGGGCAAAGGCAGGAGCAGCCGGTATCGCCATCAGTAGCCGCAATGAAGACGACCTCCAGCCCGTGATCGTCCGACTGAAGCGACTCAATCCCACAGCACAGGTCCTGGCTATGGCTTGCGACACCACAAAATCGGCCGAAGTCGCCAGGCTCTTTGATGCGATAAAAGAGGAGTTTGGCCAACTCGACGTAGTCGTCGCAAACGTCGGTACGGCACATCTCAGCAGGATAGATGAGACCGACGACAACGACGAGTGGTGGGCCGATATGACAACGAACTTCCGCAGTACACATCTTCCCGCCCACCAATACATCCGTACATTTGGTCCAGCGCCATTTGGAACTTTTATTTCGATAACCTCTGGGGCTGGTACCGTCGTGACCCCCGGTCTCTCTTCCTATGGCATTGCGAAACAAACCGACCGCCGGCTCATCGAGTTCCTCAACGTCGAATATCCAGATATGAAGGCTTTCTCTTTAGACCCTGGGGTTGTGAGGACGGAGCGGACAAGCGATATGTTCAAGCCTTTTGCGTTTGACAGTCCAGAGCTAGTCGGCAAGTTCTCGGTTTGGCTGGGCGGCGGACGAGCGGATAAGCTCAAGGGTAGCTATGTGCATACTACATGGGATATAGAGGAGTTAGAAAGAGAAGCAGACGATATAGTCGGGCGGGGTACACTGAAAGACAAATTTCCGGGGGGCTTGCTGGTACAAGAGGGTGTAACCTGGGGAAACCAGATGCCTGTAGCGGAGAGAGATTTGTAACTTCTCTTTGCGAGGAGATTAAGCATGTGAATGATCGATTTGAGCGGTGTCTCGCACAACGAATGCGAAACAGATGTTGATGCCACCTTGGTGCTGCTGAAGCCGTGATGTCCCGATGTGTGCAACAACCTCGAAGCTACACTTCAACGATCGTGTGGACTGGTCCGGCCAGACGCTTCTCAACCTCTTCCCAGGATGCCATCCTTCGCTTGTCTTGACTCCATAGGGTACCACCTACTCCGTGGTTCCATATCCAGGCATCGCATAATATGATCTCGTCGTCATCGCCGTAAAAGCTGATCGGTACATCAGCTTCCCAGATACGTACTGCGTCTTTTTCTGTCCAGTTCCGGGTCTTGTTTGGTGTCCTGTGGTTTGAGTTCACATCGACCAGAACGACGTCCAGGCTTTTCCCGTCGTATGATCTGAACATCGTGTCGATGTCTTTCGCTGCTAGATTCATGGGTCGCATCATGACAAGCGTTTGCAAGGATGGTGTCTTGAGACAGAATGCTATTTCCAGATCTGTCATCTCCTGCGTAGTGATGGCAAGCCGTTTCAGATTGGGCGGTGGGTGTCGAAAGTAGTTGACCACATCGTAGCTGACAATGAGCTCTTCAAGGTGCATCATGTGTGAAAAAACCCTGTTCTCGGTGACATGTGGCCGGATTTTCTCGACCTCACTTGGTGGCGCATAAATTGGAGACAGGTCTAAAGCCAGTCTCTTGAGTGAAGGCCCGATCAGATTGGAAAGGAGGTCAATTATTTGTGGTAGTCGCACCAAAGGCGTGTGGTTCCCCCCGATCAGCCTGCACACCTCGGATGGGGAGATGAATATGGATTTGATATGGCGGAGTGCCTGGGCTTCCGCGAAAAGTTCTTGGTTTCGCCCGGCTTCTCCATAGTTGAGGGCTTGCGGGTGATGCCCTAGGTTTAGTCCGAGTGTTCTGCGAAATCGCGCATAGGTCGTGCAACTGTCCAGATACAAACAATGCGAGTAAAGGTATTGTGTGGCTATGAGATAAGTGGTGCGCGACACCAAAGTGAGTGCGCGCAACGTCTTGGTGATGATGTTTGACGGTGCATACGCTACAGGATGCTGTCCGTTGTGTGTACCCACAAGTTGATCGAGGACGTTGAGGAACAGCTCTAACGGCAAGCTCGCGAACCCTCGCGATATTTTCCCTGGGAACTCAGCTCTTTCCATTAGTTCGTTAGTGATGTTCAGTGGATATGTGCAAGCTGGTGATGGCGAGAATAGATTTTGGTGAGATTGTTGAGTCTCGTGACGGTGACTTACGTCATCACTTTTCCAAATTGCACGCTAACCCCTATGAAGTCTAGCTGAAGAGCTAATTCTAAAACGCTCGGGCGACATACGAGCTACGGCGGGGGCCGTGGCGTCCGTCGACTCCGTGATCAATCTCTGGGGTAGCGTCGTTACCCACAACAATACGGCGCACGCTTGACGAAGCGCATTCCAGGGTGCGCAAGGACTCATTCGGGGCAACAACACATCCGAGCCCTTCGTAGGTGGAGGCGGAGAATCTGAGTACACCGCTCCGCCCCCTTCACTGCGATACCCCCTCATCAAAGGTCACTGACTAACCAATTGCGTGTGTTTGTACTCGGAAGCCCCTCAGGCCGAATGACCGATGGCGTTTGATGGAGTGTACTCAAATGTCTTCAGACCCACTACTCGGTCGATATCATCCATGCTTTTGACCGGCAGCTTTGAGCGAATTCAACAAGTCTCCCATGGCGCAGACGCGAGCGTCTGTTAGGTATGCTACTTCCAAGGCGGCCCAAGAAATACACTCCAGGATGTGCGTCACGTTGAATCGATCAGCTATCTCGAAACACGAAGGGCCGTTCACGACTTTGGCCTCCACATTCCGAACATGCTGGCAATATGTAGAGGGCCCAAGCAGCTAGAGATTTGAGATAACATCTTGCAAGTTTGATCGCAAGATCAGTCCTCTACCCGACCAAGATCTAAGCCGCCGGGAACTGCGAGCTCACTCGAACCTCTTCAACATGCCACTTCAGCGGGGCGTCTTAGCCGCTCTCCTGGTGGTACTGGCCTACATCATCAAGGTACAAGACTCATACCAAACTCCTTTACGTCAAGCTAACAATGCAAAGATCGTGTGGACAGGGCTTACAGGTCCACTGTCAAAGCTGCCAGGGCCATGGTACACCAAGTATACCAGTCTCGTCCTTCGTTACCAGACGGTTTCAGGCAAACGAATTTTCTATGTGGACAATCTTCACCAGCGCTATGGCGGCGTCGTACGTATCTCGCCAAACGAGACAGCCGTATCGGATATAGCCGGTGTCAGTCAGATACACAAGATCGGTGCCGGGTACCTGAAGTCGGACTTCTACTCGTCTCTCCTCCCAACTGATACACCCGGCATATTCCCGATGCGCGATCCACATGCTCATGCCGCAAGAAGAAGGCTGTTTGCTCGACCCTTCAGCAACACCAGCTTGAGCAGCAACTGGGACGTAGAGATTAGGACGAAAGCAAACCTAGCTGTCCAGAGAATTCGACACGACGCAACGGGTTCATCGCAAGGAGCCGATGTCCTCAAATGGTGGACGCTCATGGCGAATGATGTAATTGCTCATCTCAGCTTTGGAGAAAGCTTCAACATGATTGAGCAGGGTAAGGTATGCAATTCAACCTTCTTCGGTCTTACGTTATTGACATGTTCTAACAATAACGGCAGCAATCACCATACATTGATGCTATCCAGGCAGCGCTTGTTTGCGGTATCATTCGGTCTGAAATTGGAACTACCATCTGGAAACTTCTCAGTTGCCTCCCTATCAAACGGATAAAGTTTCTCTACTCGATCGATGATGTCCTAAACGAACACGGCGAGCGGGCGATACAGAAGATGCGCAGTGAGGGTGGCAATACCAAGAATCTCTTCAATCAAATGATAGCTGCTGGAGAAGACAATAAGACTGCCGCGCTTTCGAATAAACACATAAGGGAGGAAGCGGCCGGCTTCATTGTGGCCGGATCGGACACTACCGCGGTGACGCTGACGTATCTCGTCTGGGCGGTTCTCAAGCAGCCCGATCTGCAGTCTCGACTCGAGAACGAGATTGCAGAACTCAGCGAGGAGCTTACGAAGGAAGAGCTCGATACTGCGCCTCTGTTGAACAGCGTCATCGCAGAGACGTTGAGGCTTTACGGCGCTGCTCCTGGCGCATTACCTCGGGTTGTACCGAAACAGGGCACTGTCATAGGCGGCCATCACATCCCCGCAGATACTGTGGTCAGCACTCAGGCTTACACAAACCATCGCGATCCTTCCGCCTTTCCCAATCCCCACGAATTTGACGGTCTTCGCTTTGTGGACAAGAGCACGATGTCAGCACATCAGAAGGCGTCATACATGCCCTTTGGAGGTGGTTCGAGGGTGTGTATTGGCATACATCTGGCGTACATGGAGCTCCGCTTAGGAGCTGCTCTCTTCTTCCGACATTGTTGCGGCGCCAGAATTGCCGACTCCATGAACGATGAGATGATGGAGATGGATAACAACTTCTTGATTGCTCCCAAGGGTCACCACTGCTATGTCACTCTGAGATGAGGAATCTCAACTTCAGTGATCGGTTCGTGTTTCTGGTAGGTGCGAAGTTCTTCGAACTTATCCATCACCTTTTCCATCGAGTTTTGCACGCGCGTAGGTAGGAAGTAAGAAAATTATACAGTTGTTTGCTACGTGAGTGGACTTATATGCACAATGAATTGAACCTTCCTCAATTCCACTCCGCTCCAAGATCCCCAATCTTATCCTCCGGATACAATACATCCCATTGCTCTGCCAGCCGGACCGCTAGACAGCGACGACCCGTGTCTAGTAAGCCCCCAATTACGACCTTGAAAAGCTTCCGTGCGATAGCGCTCTCGCGAGAAAGGCCAAAATTGATGAACTCGGCTGATGCCGCGCTTCTAAAAGCTCGCTTCAGTGCCTGATATTTCTCGATAGTTGGCTCATACGTTACCACATCTTCGTCTCTCTCACCCATGGAGTGGCCCACCCAAGCCCAGAATGGAGGGCGAAGGGCCATAAACTTGGGTGCGAAATAGGCCATGTCCCAGTCTATGATACCAGTGATCTCCACAGTCGCTGGACCCGTGATCTCAGCGAGTATGTTGCGAGGAAACAAGTCGCCGTGCGCAAGATGGAAGCGTTGCCCCAGCCATCCGCGCCGATCGAGAGCTTTTGCAATGGCGATCATCACGCGCCACACTTCCTTGTTTCGGTCTGCTTGTCCAATTTCCTCTTCGTAAGTTTGCCAGCGTTGGCAATGATCAATGAGATACTCACATGGTGTTTGAGATGGTGCTGGAGTCTGGCTCGGTTGAGCAAAGTGAGGTCGTAGCTCCGCTTCTTTGTTAGTCGGGACGGGAAACTGTTCTATCGCGATATTTGATCTCCCGGAGTTCAAGTTGCTCAACGAGACGAATCCAGCCGCGGTTGTTGTGACTGCGGCAATCTTCTCCACTATTTCCGTAACCCGCTGAACGGCTGACGCTTTCTGTTGCGGGTTCAGCTCTACCCATAGCGCATGTAAGTTCTTACCAGGTAGCAACTTTTGCAAAGAATATGGCCGTCCCAGGGCATTTTTCGAACCAAGATCGTACTTCTCAATTTTAGGTATGGGTAGCGCTAGGTGAGAGTAGATAACGCGATGTGTAGCAATGTCGCCAGCAACGTCGCTGAGAGGAGAACCATCCATGTCTCCGTCCTTGTCCCTTGGAATTCTCAGGGCGAACTTACGGATTCGTGGAGGTAAACCAAGAAACCTTGACACTCTAGCGCTAAAGTCGACCCCGGAGTCACGTCGTTGCGCCTTGTCTTGTAATGTGACAGCTACGACGATGTTGAAAGAGCTCATTCCAAGTACGCGGAGTGAGTCCTCATTGATCTCGCTCTCAGGAAACAGATCGGCAACGAGTTGCAGAATCCGGAACTTTAGTCTCAAGACTGTTTCTCTCCCTTCCAGAAAGCCTACGCCACCCTCAGTGAAGATGTTTCGGTCATCGAATAAGTGCCGTAAAGGGTTCTCACTCTCATATCCAGAAGTTGTCAGTTCATCTTTGCTTGAGATGCGATCTGGGAGGTATCCTCTAACCGCTTCAATGCAGGCGATATCAACTTTGCTCAATCCTTGAAGTGGAATATCGAGGTGCGCCATCAGGTGCGGCCTGGAGTGCTATATGGACTTTATCGTTCTTCTTCCCGCTATTGAAGAGTTCAGAAAGTAAGATTGAGCTGATAGTTTTGTCGACATTGAACTAATCTGTGCATTGTGAACTGGGCCGCAGCAATCGCTCGAATACGACGGTCGCTGTAGGCGCACAATGTTTTTCCAATAGTGTAATGACAGTGATTCAATTTGCGCTGCATGAGGGATACAGCTTCTAGAATAATAGCTAATACGATTGACGCCAAAGAGTCTTATGGTACAAGTCGGTGATAGCTTTTGTCTGGTCTTGCAATCACTCATGAGTACATGCTGATCATCACTTCGAGAATGTCACCGTAAAATGTGTAGCCTCAAATTCTCAAGAGACATATCTCAATGGTAACGTAGTCGTATAGCTAACTACAAGTGGACGTGCTTATTCCACAGAGCTTAACAAACCAATGGAGTACATTCGATTCGAAGTACTGGTTATTTCACATGTCATGCTAGAGAAAACACAAACGTTTCAAAGCAAGAATGGGACTAAGTGATTTAGTATTGGCATTTCCTTCACATATCGAAAACATGTACGTACCCGCTACTCCGCAACCATAGGCTCGTCCTGTTCTGCATCCGTTGTAGGCTCCACAATTTTGTCAGACTCATGGTCCTTTGTAGGCTCGTTCTTTGCAGGCTCGTTCTTTGCAGGCTCATCATCAGAGTCAGACTCAGACTCAGAGTCGGATTGCCAGTCATAACGGAACCGAACATTATCCTCAGGGCGGAGCTTATCCCACGCCTTGACAATGCTTATTGCCTCATCATTGTACCAAGTACTGTTCGCCCCCTTCTGCATGATATAGAACATACGTCTAGCAAGCATTGCCTCTGGTGCGAAGGCAAAGAACTTGTACTTCTCCGACGCATTGTCAAGGAAAACTTGCTTCAAGATCTTGTCCTCCTCAGTAACGGGCTCCACGTTGGCCACGCTTTCGTCATCTTCCTTAGCGCTAGGCATGTCTTCAGGAGTCCAAAGGGAAAACGGTGCTCTATAGGCCATGAACTCTGGCGCGATAATGGCCGTATCCCAGTCGATAACACCTGTGACGACAGCCTCGGTGTCACTACGTACTTCCGCTAGGATGTTGTAACATTTGAGATCACCATGAACGAGTACACATGGCCCGTCGAGAAAGCCACGAGCCTCTAGAGCCTTCGTGATTCTCGCGAAGCTTATCCAGATGTCGTTGAAAGGAGCGTCCTCGGAGTCGTGGTATTCGCTCCACTGCTTGCATCGCCCAAGCATGTAGTCGAAAGGGTCATCATTCAAGGCCGGCTCAGGCTTAAACCCCTCACGACTTGTTATATAAAACGTCTGGGTTAAGATCGGAGAAGTCGGAGGTTTGTTCAGGTTCTGAGAAGATATGTCGCCGATTGATCCTTCTACTGAGGCGATGATGGGAGCGAGAGCGGTGATCTCCTTGGCGAGGTGCTTCTTTTGCTCCATATTGAGATTGTTCCAAAGGTTCGTCGCGAGAGTGCGACCAGGGAGATGGGTTTGGATCATGTATGGACATTCGAAAATATTTGCAGTGGTAAGATCATAGCTCGCAACCTTGGGAATGGGCAGAGGCAGCCGAGAGCCCGCTGCCTTCAGAATTGACACCTCCCTTTCCATGGCTTGGGACATGGATTCGTCATTGTTGTATTCCATTCTCGGGACGCGCACAACGTACGACTCTGATTGCGCAGCTTTCTTCTTCTTGCGCGCGCTCAAGCAGGGAAACAGAAACCAGGCCAAGGTGAACCTTTTGGGCTTTTGCGCAATTGAGACGCCGATGACTCGGTTGTAAGACCCGCCCTTCATCTCGTAGACTGTGATGTCTCGCGGGTCTCGCCCGAATATCTTCGCGGCTAGTGCGGCGACTTTGTGTTGGATCGTCTCGAATGGCTCCTGGCCATAAATCATCGTGTTTGTTTCTGAGACTGCATCGTCTGCTACATCGTGATGCTGTTCATCATCAATGTCTTTTGGTTTGTCTTGGTCTTGCATGCAAGTGTCCTCAGCGGGGGCGTTGACACAGTCTGGCGCATCCGAAATGCGTGTCGGCGGAGCCGCCGGGTTGGGGGAGCAAGTCGACATGATGCGACCTCTGAATACGGAGGAACGTTGCAGTGTAGGCGGAAGGATCTTTAAAAGGTGTCAGGGCGCATTGTTGTGCCGTAGCTCTTTGTTTGCTGGACGCCAAGCCTTGTCGGTGCACAAGGTCGTTTCCTTCTGAACCATCACTGCAGGAGCGGTGTGAATGCTCAATGTGATTCACTTTCTCCGAGTCAAGTCCCGTATTGTCGCAGTGGGTTCTTGAAGTCTGTGTATATAATGCTCCATATGTGCAACGCAACACTTGCAAGCAGCCCGACAGTAATACAACCCACAGACAACCAGAAACTACACTAGAGTGACCCCTGTAACACCATCATCATGGGAAATTTTGGCGAATCGGATCGACCCAGGTGTACGAAGCACACTAAGAAAACTATACATCACTGTCCTGGCGAAAACGGCTGGGTAGGCGAATGGAGCCCTAGTGGCTGCAACACAAAGTACCACGGGGACCTAGGGGGCATCTACTGCAAGAAGCACCAAATGCCGTGTCGTCAAGGCTGCGTCAACCAGTCTCACATGAAGAATCAGCCTGGCTGTCAATCATGTCATAACAAATGGGCGCGTGAAGCTAAGGCGGAACGGGAGGCAAAGGAAAACGTGAAGGTGAACGAAAAGGATAAAGAATTTGAGGAATTCATGAACCCAGGTAGAACAAGGAAGAAGGAGAAGAAGTAAACGATCGAAACAGGTACCTGTCATGAAGAAAGAGTAGACGTATGGATGGATACTTCACGGTTCGGAGTATATCAGAGGCAACGTTGAAGTGTCGGGTACATCCAAGGTATACCAAGATACCCTACACTTCGCACTCTCCCCATATGACTTCTGATGTGAAATGATCGGTGCATTATGAAATGATCGCGGAGCTAAGGAATCTCCCCACTTGCTGAACATCTCATTATGATACCCGTACGATGACACGACTTGCATTTGGCCCCGTAGAGGCCACTTCCCCTACTGACTAGGCTCGATCCCGATGCTCTCTAAGACGAACCAGAACAACGGGAGGATGGTCACCCATATCTCTCTTCTTGACGTCCACGATTCCAGAGGCCTCCACGAAATCACGCAGGCGTTCGTAACCGTAGTTGCGTGCGTTGAGGTCGGGCGAAATCTTGCTGAGGTAGACGCCTACGTCGGCTAGATGAACCCAATTGTCAATGTCGCTCCTGCAACTATTCACGGCCCTGGACAAGCCCTCGACTGCTGACTGATCAAGAGGCCTTTTGCCCAGCCTGGGAATTGTGTTGACGACAGGGTGGGAATCGACGAAGCCGAATGGGCGGTCCGCAAGTGTCGTCTCTTCGGGTGGGATATTGAGTACATCGAAGTAGGTAAACTTATCGCAAGCGGCAATGAACGCGTTGTTTGTCTTGCGTTCGCCGAACCCGAAAACGGTGACGCCCTGCTCCCGGATGCGGGATGCGAGCCGGGTGAAGTCGCTGTCGCTCGAGACGATACAGAAGCTGGAGAAGCGGCCAGTGTATAGTAGATCCATTGCGTCGATAATCATGGCGCCATCAGTTGCGTTCTTGCCCGTGGTGTACGCAAATTGCTGGATGGGTGTTATTGAGTGATTGAGTAAGCACTCTTTCCATCCTTTGAGCGACGGAGAAGTCCAGTCGCCATAGATTCGCTTTACGCTGGCCGTGCCGTAGTTGGCTATCTCAGCCATCAAGCCGACAATGACCCTGGGTGAGACGTTGTCACCGTCTATCAACACCGCTAGACTGGCATCCTTCGAGGCCATTGCTGTTGTCTCAAAACCTTTGGCTAGTGAGGCTGTTATGTATGAGGCAGAAGAGGTACTTGGGGGAAGCGTTGCTGAGATGTTTACTACCCCGCGATACCACCCAGGTACAACACGCTAACCCCGGTGGGGCACAGATCCTCAGGCTTCAAGGCATCGACTTCAGCTGTATGGTACCGCGCCGAACATGCTATTCGGTGATTCATGGTAGGGTCGACATTGACTGGATTGTTGTTGTGACGACTGAGATTTGCGTTTACCGGCTCTTTGGAATGCGTTGATGGCCCGTGGACTTGTCCTCGCATCGCTCGGGAATCTTGAGAACGTATACATAGCTCTTGTGATGAGCTAGCAACTACTCCAGTCTGCAGATACCATTGCGCGGCTTTGTTACTCTGGTTGGAAGTCGCGAGATCTAATGGCGGGTCGCGTCGTCATGATGTTCGCTACTCCTGAGCGCGAACGCGTGTGGGCTTCATCTCGTGTCGCAACGCACGCGCCCTCGGGAACGCGCATAGTAAAACATCGAATATAAATTGCGGAACGGGACCGATTCCTGGGCACGGATGCGCAAGTTTGGGACGAGGGCTGGGAATAGAAAGATCTGATGAAATGTGATAATGTGATGGGGTCTTTCCGAGGTTGACAGAATCGCGCAGCTTCTTTCCTCCCAACCACGCGTTAGCCCCGCTACCAGCCGTCAGCCAATCACGTCGACGTCTGTGCAGACCAATCACATACGTCATCGACGTTTAGAATAGTATCAGCGCAGAGACGCGTCGCGACAATGGTCACTACACGTTCTGCATCCCTCAATTCTCCTGCAGGCAGACCTCGTCGTTCTGTTCCTCGATCTTAGGTTTCGGCAAGAGCCCAACACATTCACAATCGTCGCGAACAACAGTCGCGTCGCTCCATTCCTCACTCTCAAGTTTTGGAGAGAGCCCAACACAGTCACAGGCTCCGCGCGCATCACGCACTTCACGCTGTGCGCCTCGGCCTTGCCGAATTGACCCAACGCTTGGCTTCCGTTGCACTTGAATCGGGTCCCGGAACTGGGACGCAAACTCGCCACCAGGTTATTCTCCAAGACAAGGCGTGCCAGCCTCAGACAGTGCAAAAGTTCTTTGGAACGCCTTTGTCGCCTACGTAACGCAATTGGATCGCATCTGTGGAAAAACCTACAACACAGCGTTCGAGGATCCCATCTTTCGTCGCCTCTGCAAGACTTTGATTGAGACCAGGCCCAGAAAGGTGGAACAACAACCTGTTAGCAATACCATTGTAGGCTACTTTGTTTCGAGCCTAATACTTCTTCCTTCCCCATCAGAAGGCGTTAGTGGTCGGCAAACTGAGCTGTACTGCTTCCAGACAGTGACAGTGAAGGTCCTCCAGCCCGTGATAGTCGGTGGAACGCTTGGACAGGTGTGGACCAATACAGCTTCAAGGACCATGTCGCTGAAGCGAGGTGCCATTGACTCTTTCTTCAAACGCCCTGAGCCCAAGAAGCCCAGATATGAAGCAAGTCTTCATAAGTCAAGTCATGCGTCTTATCCCTTCGCCATCCCACATCTGCCTGCCCCGTTCACGGAGCAGTTGGGATTCGCACCTGCTGAGGAGGGCAAGCTCATGGACGACCAGCTGGATCTGGATCTCGTATACTATCAGCCATACGTACCTTCCAGTATTGCGCCAGGGCTTTTCGAGTTCCTTCGACAGGAACTTCCCTTCTACCGCGTGCAGTACAACATCACCCGCGGGGGAGCACAAACTCAGATCAACACGCCGCGGTTCACAACCGTTTTTGGTGTTGACGACACATCGCGCTTCGCAGCTGATGGCAGCATCGTAGATGCAAAAACTGGAAAGCCGGTTGAGAAGAGCCGCTACAAGTGCGCACCTCGTCCTATCCCACAGTGTCTGGAGGATCTGAAGAAAGTGACCGAGGGCACCACTGGCGAGACCTTCAACTTTTGCCTCGTCAATTACTACGCCGATGGCAAGGATAGTATATCGTATCACTCCGACGATGAGAGGTTCCTCGGTCCTAATCCGGCAATCGCATCGTTCAGTCTCGGTGCAAAGCGCGACTTCTTGATGAAGCACAAGCCTATTCCACCCAAGGCAGGCGTTGTGATGGAGGAGCCAAAGGGCATCAAGCTGCCTCTCGGCTCGGGAGACATGGTCTTGATGCGTGGCAAGACGCAGGCGAACTGGCTACATAGTATTCCAAAGCGCGCCGGCCCTGAGGCAGGCAAGGGAAGGATCAATATCACTTTCAGGAAGGCGATGATCAAGGGCGGTACGGAGAATTACTACCAGTATAATGTTGGCATGGGAGGGGTGCATAAATGGGACCCGAAGACCGAGAAGATGGTGCCTTTGACGGCGGCTGCAGAGCCTCAAGCGTCTGTGAACGGCGATGGCAATAGCGCGGGGCCAAGTAACGGAGCCTGATGGATCAGACGATTTGGCGAATTTGATGATAATGATGATTGCATGCCAATCTAGGGAAAAGCTGAACAGCCTGGAGCCTACGTTGACGTTAGGTCACTTACTTTGCAAGGTTTTAGCTTAATGTTGTCTGTAGAACTGTTCGGTTTTTTCCTTGTATGAGGTGATTGCGAAGAAATCGATATTTGCGTTCGGACCTAGATTGTATATTTCGTTAGATAGCTCTGTTTCTCTTCAAACAAAGTTGCGTTCGGAAAGTTTTTCGCATCAAATTACTATATGCACAGTGATGTGTGATACAGAGAACTGTGAACAGGCCCCAGACTTGTCAAAAGCTTGTCGCTGTGCGAAGTAGCGGGCCTGAGTTGCCGCCAGCGAGCAGGTGGCTTGAGCGTGGGCTAGTTCGACCCCGCCTGGGGCAAGCGCGACCACGAGCAATCTTGACATGTGGAAAGAGCAGTGTGCGATGAGGGGCCATACGGAGGCAGAATAGTGGTAGTGCTGGAGATGAGCTCGCCACTGAAGGAGCTGACCGAATCTGTACAGTCAGTCACATGGGCATGCGTGATGGCGACATGATGGAGAGTCGCATGTCGCAGGACATCTTGGCAGCGACGGATGAGGGTGGTCGGAGTTAAAGGCCGCCTAATTCTGCCCATGGCTGTACCAGCCTTTGACTACAACACCACCACAACCTCTTCCAATCTCCTTATCTTGGGTCGTCCGAGTCGCCGAAGCTAGCGCATATCATCAAAGGCCTAATTGAGGAGCCTGCGCCATCAAAGGTCGCTATCGTGAGTCGGGCGCGTTAGACGGAAAGCTGGCGGTGCGTGCGAGCCTGTTCGAGAGTAGGTACACACCGGCGCATGGTTCTGTGAATGTGCAGCTGCTGACAGAGGCTAGCAGGTGTCAACAAGCCTTCGATTCACCGCTAGACCACATTCCTCTCACCGCGAGGTTGACTGCCCATTGCACCTTCCCCTCATAAGAAGCGCTGCGTAAGCCGAATATAGACGAACCACCCAACGACGAAGTCCCTACGCATCGATTGAAGCGTACGTCTGCGCAATACAGGAGGCAGTATCGGGAAAAGAAGAGCGGAAAGTGTGCCGTTTGGACGACATTCACTGGTGGGAAGGGCGGAAGCAAGTCGCATACAAGTCAACACCAGGGCAGTATCGCCATTTCAAGGCCACGCCTCAGAGTCATAGCACTTGGCGTATGGAGATAGCTCAGCTCCGGAAGATTTAAGACCGCACCGGGCCGCAGTCGCAGAATCGCACACCTCACGACCTTTCGCTACACTCTCCTCTGCAAAGCGCATACTAGCGACCACCAACGTCTGCACGACACGAGTCTGGACCAGTCAACACCCTAGTCCTGCAGCTTAGGCGACCACCAAGACGTGAGATTCCATTATATATCTCGAACGGACTTTAGCGCTTAAGTCCGCATTCTCCGTCGTCCCATATCACACCTGAGGACGACGCGATCGCGACCATGCCGCCCACTCCGCCTTCAACGACTTCGTCGAGCGCAGGACAGTCGCCCCCAGATCCGCAGTTCAGAGTTGTACGTAAACGGAATCGAGTTCCCTTATCGTGTGGAGCATGCAGGCATCGAAAGTAGGCACAGCTCGACAACAAAGACAGGATCGCCACAAGCTGACAATTGTAGGCTGAAATGCAATAGAGGCCATCCCTGCGATAACTGTACTAAGCGCGGAGATACGGCATCATGTACGTACGCGGCTCCAGGCAACCGCAAGAAGAGCTCAGCCAGCACCGGCTCCGCCACGACGCCCGATGATATGCAAAATCGCATTGACCGTCTCGAGGGGCTGGTTCTCTCGCTGATGACCAATGGTGCGCAGAGTGCAGGGCCTGCCGCCGCCCAAGCAGCTATCGCGAACAGCATGGCCAATGCTGGCCCGGACCAGCAATTTGATCCAAGCCAAATGATCACGAGCATGAGCACCGGCGCTCCCGAGTCGATACCCGAGGAGGACGTGAACGATGAGAGCGAGATGGAGACCGTCACAAAGTCAATTGGAGTAATGAAGGTGCACAACAACCACACCATATTCGCATCAGAAGCACACTGGTACGCAATCTTGGGCGAATTGTCGGAAGTCAAGAACTACTTCGCCGAGCACAAGAAACAGTACGAGGATCAGCTCAAGCGATTTAAGGCAACTCACGTCGAAGACCGACCGCCGGGTACATCTTTCCTGATGGGCGGAGCGAAACCGACCTCCAAAGCCGAAATCTTATCACGCTTTCCGCCAAAGCCCACAGCCGATCTCCTCGTCTCGCGCTTCTTCAACACATACGATCCCGGCATTCACATCATACACGGTCCTTCGTTTCAGGAGGAATACGACAGGCACTGGGCACAACCAGAAGAGACGCCTGTTATCTGGCTCGGTACAGTGTTTGCGATGATGTGTATCGCGTTACAGTCGTACACACGAGCTGGTGATGAGCCTCCGGAATACCACAACAAGTCTTGGGAGATGTCAAGAGAATATGGAGACTTGACGGCGCAATGTTTGATCATGTCAGATATTACGCAACCCATCACAGGAATGATGGAGACTTTGATCTTGCATGTTCATGCAGAGTATGCTCGTAGTAGAGATGCAGAAGTTGGCATCCTGATAAGCACAGGTATCATTGTGCGGCTAGCGATGCGCATGGGTTTGCATCGGGATGCGGCGCCATATGCCGGCATACCCGTTTTCCAAGCGGAGATGCGAAGACGTGTCTGGGCTGCGGTCCGCTCATTTGATCTGCTGTTCTCCGCACAGGCTGGGTTGCCACCCATCGTCCGACCGCGGGATACCAACACTGAGATACCGCGGAACATATACGACGATGAACTCCACAAAGACATGAAGATACTGCCTCCTTCGAGACCGGAAACCGAAGCTACACCTACACTCTTCCTCATCAATCGGACAAGATTGATCTACAAGCTCGGAGAAGCGGTCGAGTGCACAGATACTCTGACATGCTCTTCGTACGAAGAGGTCATGAAGCTAGACGCGGAAGCTCGAGAGCTACACGACAACATCTCGCCGCATCTCAAGATGCGAGGGATGGATGAAGCGGCGCGCGATCCTTCTACCTTGATCATGCAACGCTTCACATTAGATCTCCTCTTCCTCAAGATAATATGCGTACTACATCGAAAGTACCTGTCTTATGCGAGAGTGCAATCACGTTTTGCCTATTCCAGGAAAGCCGTTATTGAAGCCTCGATGATGCTTCTCAAGCACCAAGCGACCTTGCACCGGGAATGCCAGGCCGGCGGTCGTTTGCGCAACGTCAAATGGTTCATCTCATCGCTGACAACTGTCGACTTCCTTCTTGCAGCGATGATCATCTCTTCTGATCTCTACCACACTTCTAGAGAAGCGCCATCTCGATCTCCACCGTCAGGAGACACGCTCGTGTGGAGTTCAGATCGTTGCGAGGAGATGCTCGAAGCTATAGAGATAGCGGTGGGCATCTGGGATGGTCTGAAAGATCACTCCATGGAAGCATACAAAGCGCACACAACGCTCAGTGTCATGCTGGATCAACTGAAGAAGAACCGGGTAGCCAAACAGACGCCCAATGGTTTCCAAGCAGCTACCTCCGCATACCCGACAATGGCACCAATGGAAGACGCCAATGTCGCACCTGAACATTCGGCAGCGATGACACTAGGCCTACTCAGCACAGGCGGCATGACGCCCAATGCCAACATGTTCGATCAGCGATACCCTGCCGGTATGGCCAATCTACTAAACGACCCTATGCCTCAGCCGTCGACGGGCTTGACACCACAATACAACCAGCCGACAAGCGGGCCGTCAGGGCCAGAGAACGCGCCAAGCCCGTTTTCGAATTTGTTCGGAGCGAACCTTTTCCAGAACCTAGACCTTCCTCCAACAGACAACATCAACTGGGTACGTCAACCTCACGATTCTACCAGTATTACTTTGCTAATATGACTAGGACGCATGGGACTCGTACATCCAAGGCCCTAATCCTGGCATGGAAGCGACCAACAACTTCTTCCCCATGGATCTCGGCAACATGCCTATGCAAACAGAGCAAAACGGGATGCCAGCCACTGGACAGACACCGAATCAGCAACCTATCCAAGGCAACCGAGCAAACATGTTCGGGCAGGATGTCTACATGGGCGTAAGTACTGATGATCACGATTCATTGCATGTTATTGATAGCTGACAGCAACAAGGCTGATTCAACGAAGACAAACTCTGGTGAAGCGTACACCATGGGATTCCTGATGCCGAAGCAGTCTAACTAGTATCTCGCGCTCTTACGTTGTTTGCGGGCGGGTAATGAGCCTATGATTATGTAACTTGAGCGCCGTATGTATTTGCATGATCTGTACTTTCGGGGGCCGAAGCTTGGTGGTGTTACTAGATACCCGTCAGCTATTGGATGTACAAAAGGGCGGGAGGAAGGAGGCGCAGCAAGCCATGTGCCCCGCGCTGCGATGGAAACATGAATGAACTCAGCTCAGCCTTTGCGCTTGTTTCAAACCCACACATACCCAGTGTTCTCATGCCTTCTTCGCCAACTTAACCTTTAGTATTGTTGCGTCGTTTTCCACCCAGTTCGTATCCCGATATAGCACGCGACAATCAAGGTCCATACCAAGACATCGACCCCGGCCAGCTGCCGCGTCGCTGCCCCACTTCAACCGCTGGACCCTGAATTGCCGGCGCGTGGCCTGTCAAACGTCATCGCGGTCACGACGTGCTTACGCGCTCGCGGGCTTTTGTTTGGCCGTGAGGCTGCGAAAGGCGAGCTGCCTGAGGCTTGGGTTGCACAAGAGGCAGCTGTGCCGCCTACGTACGTCTGCGACATCTGCTTGTCACGCACCTTGCCTTTCGACATACAGCTGTTAGAGCGACGCGACGAGGCTGAGAACTGCGCATTATAGTACTACTACCAACCTTTTACCAAGACCTCTTTGTACCTCAGATACCGTCATCGCGACTCCTTCTGCTATACTCAGAATGACAAACCCACCACCCACCATCTCCCCTCCCCCTCTCACTGCGACCTCCTCTGCTCCCACTTCCGACCCCATCTCCCCCGTCTCACGCACCTCTACCTTCCCGCATAAGACCAGTCCAGCAGTCTCCAGCCAAACTCCGTTGATCGACACAAACACACCCGCGATAAATGATGCGCCGGTTGAACTCGATGGTGGCGCGATAACGCCTGAGCAGCTGAGGAGGCGTATGAGTACAACGGGAGATGGGTTGGGAGGCGTGCGAGGCTCGATGCGGTCACCGGATGATGCGGAGGGGATTGATGCGGAGTTTTTGGGCGAGGGTGTGGATACTGGGAGGGGGGTTAGGGAGGTATGTTCACATCCGTTCCCAAACCCTTGCGTTTCGCGATGCGTAAACATGCGTCAGAGTTGAGCGAATGGTATGTCGGGGTTGAGAGTACTGAGCTGACATTGTAAATCTAGAAACGGGCAGCTATGCTGGCTTCACGCTCGAAAGACCCTAGCGTTATCGTCGATGTACCGCAGGAGCCTACGGCAGAGGAGGTGGATGCTGCGAGGAAAGCGGATGCGCTGTTGCCGCCTGGGATGAGAGGGAAGATACCTCAGGCATGATCATGGGGGACTGTTCTTGATCTCAGTGTACGAGTGGAGCTACCATAGTGGACTTGGGAGCGAGGGTAAACTAGGTTTTACATGCGCGGGATAGTCCTTGGACTTGCTAATCTACACCGATGCATGGCAAACCGCTGCTTATCTTCTTCGCGTTCCGCAGAATTACCATGATTTCACATCGATGATCTTTTGGACAGTTCGTCTAGCGCACCGGCGCACGTGCACACCTCCTGGAAGTGTCTATATAAGACTTCCCCGACCTCCTGCTCTCTTCTTTCATTCCACACAAAACTTCTTACATTCTCATTACCAAAAAACGCGCGGATCGCCTTCCATGTCCGCCGCTCGGCCTGCCCTTCTCAAAACAACCCTCGCTGGTTGCCATGTCCCGCCTTCCTCTCCATCTTTTCTACAAACTTCAAAAAAAAGAATTGCGAAAGCTGTGATGACTTCGCCGGCGGACGGCCTATCGAAAGATGTATTTGGTCGTAACATGCGACTGCGGCTGTTCTGAACGAAATTACTAAACGCGGAGACTCTATACCGCATGTGCTGCTTCCAAAATCGCACGACCACCGTCGTATGTTGTTTGACCGGCGCTAAAGCACCTCGACTACCTGATGCTTTCGTCTATAAAAGCCACGTCCCGCACAGCAGGATTTTTGCTCACCACTACTCTCCAAAACTATCCTCCATTCATCAAAATTCACTGCCGATGTAGTCATGTCTGCTGTCCCCTCTGGCACCAAAAGAACTGAACGCAACCCTGGATGTTTCGACTGCGCTGCTGTGTCTTTGTGAACGGCACAAAAACTACGAAATCCAAAAGCTCATGGTTGTTCGAGTTCGATCAAACCAAAGGACGATTGTTGTGATGTTGGGAAGAACCGCCAGGTCTTACAAAAACATGCACCTGCACCAGGCATGTGAAATGCTCTCGCCTCTGAGATTATTCACTCCAAACTTGGTATCACTCTGCACATGATCTATCCTGACGTCGAGCGCAAAAATGTTACAAAACCAAACCTGCACTACTCATGTTTGGATACCGGGACTCGGAGAAGGATAAGATGATCCAAGCCTGCGCCCAGAGGTCACTACATAAACATATTTTCCGTGCTTCCGGACTCTTCTTCTTCAACTTCTTCCCCAATATTCATTACCAAAACGGATTCATTGCTTCGTCATGTTGCCGGCTCTCTTGTAACAAGTCTCGTGACAAGAGGTCAATGCCTTCTTGCTTTGTTCAAAGATATTCGTCATCAGCGCATGTCCTTTGGGCAGCTGAGTCGCAAGCCTTAGATACTGGCGCTTTGAACTGCCACCTAAAAGGCGGATGCTTTACGCTCATGACTCGGCTTTGCTGTCAGAAGCCTTTGATAGATCGGAATATGCTGCCCAGTGTTCAAAACTTCAATAGGAGATTCGTATGAGCTCGAAGTATCCTGGTTCCCAATACTCAGTTGTCCGCGCTCAAAACTGGATGTTCGGCGCGTATGTCGTCTGGGCTGTCGTTAATAATAATAATAATATTAGTTTAACGCCGATATTGTAACCTCCTAGAGAGCATTTTAGCAGGCACTACTAAAAAGTTATAGTACTAATATACTACTTTATAAGCTTATTTTAAAGTAAATTATATATATATTAAAAAAAAAAAAAGGCTTTTAAGTACTTCTTATACTTATTATATTTAGTAGTAATACTACCTTTTAGTAGTATTAAAGTAGCTTACTACTATATTAAATAAAGATAAATAAAAAATA